>NCKU01003132.1:0-16123 GCA_003675995.1 Dinothrombium tinctorium | reverse complement strand
TGAACACTTGGCCACCTTCCCGCGGTACTTTCTGGGCAACTGGTTGTCAAAACCTAGCTAAGAGCCAAGTGCAGCTAAAAAAATTAACCAAAGTTTCTATTGCACTTTTCTCTACATTTTACATTTCTTGTTTACATTACTCAATGTATTCACATACATTAATTTCTTATTTCAGGATTTTCGCTTTTTCAAATTTGTGTTTCACCACTATAAGGAGGTTTGAAACAATTCTGAGAGGAGCGCTTCCTAGACTTCGACCAAATTTTTGTGTTGCTTTTAATTAGATAAATATTTTGAAAATTATAAAAGTATAAGTGTTTGTTTCAAGATAAGATGTTGAAATTTGATGCATTCGAAGAACACGGCTTTCAGAAAGCGGAAGATGTTCGTCTTATAGTCGGCTACATTTTAAAATATCAATGATCTTTGTTTACTCTGTTCTCTCTGCTTTTTTCTTCACCATGCGGAGATATTTTCAAGCATTGTCTTTAACTTCTTAAAAGTGAGTCTTAAATTTAATAAATATTTCAATTGTACTTGACTTTGATGCAAACCGGTAAGTGAATTGACAAAATCGTTAAAAATTTTTACAATTCTCAAGGTAAACAAATTTGTTGGTAAATTGTTTTGACAAAAACTGTAAATAATTTGAATTTGACTGCACTTCATTTGATTTTTGTTTTATTAATTTGAGTTCATTTATTTTTTATTTAAAAATTTTTATATTTTTCATTTTTTTAATCAAAGATTTTATTCTTTAATTCGAGTTTTTACAAGAAAATGACTTTTGATGTTTTAATTTTAATCGATTGTACTAATGTAGACAGAAAAAAAATTCACATACGTAAAGCATTTTTGTGAACTGAACTTTTTTTTTGACTACAAGAGCACTACAATTAAGATTAAAAAACATTCACAACATTGTTTCGAGAAGATACTTAAACAAAAGATGTAGAAGCGCAAAAAAAAGAGGCGAACTTATTGAATTTTTCAACTCAGGACAACATCCAATTAGATTAAAACTGCTTATCTATTAAGACAGTATATTGGCTTTGTTTTTTCATACACATTTTATCAATTTTTGTTTGTTTTTACAGATAAATTCACTTCTACATGCACTAGTTGCTAAATTTTTTTGAACAAGAAAAACTTACTTTCGTTTTTTTTTTGTAAATGCGATGAAATAAAAATAAATCTTGCATGAAATTAAATCATTTTGCTTTTATTTCATAGTTTTTATAGTTATTTTGTATATTTTTTTGATAGTTTAGCTTGTAATGTAAGCGCTCTGCAAGCAGGAGCTCATTGAGTTCGCTCAACAGTTGCTTTTGATTACTACTTTTGAAATTGAAAATTTGAACGCGAAAAATGAAAAGCAGTTTAAAGTGAAAATAGTATTATAATTCGAATCATTATTCTGCGAAAATGTTCACGTCGCATTTCTTAGGACGAACTCGCTTTGTGAGTGCGTTTAATGCATGCATTGATTCGCGTTCACTTCAAGGAATCGGCGAGGAAAATAAAATTAAGCTTTTCGCTTGAAAATTCGCATTTGTTATAAAAGCGAAAAGCGTGAAACGCGACGCCCGCAGTTTGAATTCGGCGCGAAAAGCGAGTGCACCGGTTTCATGCAATCATTGAAATGCTCGCATTCGAAACGCTTTTTTAAAACTCAATCTTGCAGTGAAATTCGCCTCGATTTTCTCACTTTTTTCACTCTTTTCTCTCCTCTTCAACAGTTTTTTGTTCACTTCATTCTTTCGTAGCAATCGCGTGTTGTGTGACTACCGACTGTTAAATCGACAACCGAACGTTGGCTGCTCTCGTTTTGAATTTTCAAGTGCAACGAAATTAATTTGAAACGAACGCGCGTTTTGAATTGAATACAACTGAACGATGGAATACTCGAAGCCAATTCGATTGTTTGAATGCGATTTTGTTGTCGCTTTGCTGCACGGTTTGCTAACAGATGCAAGCGACAAAGCTCTCAATCGCTTGCAGCGACAGCAGTGCGATGACTTTCGTGGTGATGATCTTGTGTTTAATTTCTCTTCGCTTTCAGTTGAAAATGAAATTGTATTCGACGAATGCATCAAATATTTAGTCGCAAATTTAGAAAAAATCGTAAACAACGCGTACGATATTCAAATAAAGTGCGATGAAATCGATGATAATTGTGATTCGAGAGCGAAAGCCATTCACGACACCATTTTTTTCAACGTCTTGAAAGAATGTAAACTTATTACGGTGAAAGAAGAAGAATACTTCGAATCTATTTTGTATATATTTCATGATAGCATTTTTGGATCGATTTTTTATCTTAAATTGATCCATTCTCTTCGATGGTATCAACTCTTCAATGAAGCGGCAATATCCCATCGAAACAGTGCGGAAACTTTGCAAATAATTCAACACTTTGCGCAATGTTTGCAAAGTATACAGTGGAAGAATGAAGAAGTTATTGATCTTCGTTTAATGATATTTTTCTTAGTAACGCAAATGATGTGTTCCGATGTGACAAATAATGAAGTTATGTCCTATTTTGATTTACTTTCCAAATCTATCATCGAAACTTTCAAGCTTTGTCAAGATCCCGTCAAACAGTTTTCTTGTATAGTTTTCATTTATAAACATTTATGCGAGAACTTAATGCAAAATGTTATTTCTGTATGCAGTACATTTTTGAACTTAAATTGTGAGTACGACTTTAGCAAGTTTAATGTAGAAGACATTAACATCAAGTTTGTATTTTATCCTCACAATTTACAACAGATTCATAAAAAATATGCTAACTTTGTGGCCGAATTGATCAAATTATTGAACGAATCACACGAAAGGCCCGTTCACATCGATGAAACAATAATTGAAAACATTCGAGCTATTTATGGTCTTGTCGATTTGTGGACATTGATTACACAAGAGATAGAGAATAAGTTGCCTTCTTTAGAGATCAATTGTTTCTATAATTATGTCGAGAACTTGAGTGATGTCGCAATCAAAAATTTTCAACTAAATTATTCATTTTTTTGTGATTACATAAAAGATCGAAAAGAAGGATTCCATTTTATTATTTTATGTCTTTTGAGAAATATGCAATTGGCAAAACACAAAGCGTTATTAAACTATTTGAAACCTGAAACATTAACTCATCCTCGAATTATGATCACTTTAGCCGCCAACTTACACAAAGCAGCTGATGACAGCGAAGAGAAAAGCATTTTCTCCTCGAAATTAAAAGATGCTATCATCGCTCTTGGACATGTAAAATACGTTAAAAAATATATGAAAGCTCACCTGGACATGTTCCAATTCAATTCATTAGGAAACATAGATGAATCACGTTTTAAAACATTATTGAATAAAGTGCCTGTTCGTCAAAAAGAGTCGAAAATTTGCAAGGACATCAAATTGGAAATGCTATCAGACGTTTTTGTTAATCCGATTGGCGTCATGAACCTGTTGATAAGTGATGGTGTTTGCAGTGGTCGTGGTCTCGTACAATTTGTTTCTAACTTTTGTTGCGATGAACTCTCGATTTTATGTTCGAGATTATTGCACAACTCACCAGTTACTCTATTCATTGGAATGATACAACACAAGATAAATTCAACAAAAAATGCGAAAGATATCAGTAACATCGTTGAATTAATTAAAGCTGTATATGAGAAAGAAAAGCGAAGCGGGAAATGTAGAAGTGAATTGATTATGCCATTAGACAACATGTTTTACACTTTTGTAGTCGTAGAAAATGCTTTGGCGTGCGAATTCGCGGTGCGTAACAAAGTTCTATTGCTAAAGTTGATAATGAACTTAAGTGGTGCTAACAATGAAAAATGGAAATCTTTGGATGACGAGGCTGCTACTATATTGTATTATTTGTTACAGTTTATCGACTTTTATTGGTTTGATGGTGGAATGAAGCAAGAAGTGCTTAATATTTTGAACGATTATATGGAAAAAAGATTAACAAGAAAACTTACTTTTGAAGAACTTAAATGGATTTGTAATCAAATAGAAGAACAGGAAGAAGAAATTCTTCTGATTGCATATTTAGCCCCATGCATAGAAATGAAAATTCAACAGATATATGAGTTTTCCGAGTCATATACAAACGAAATTCTCTTATTAGCAGCGATCAGCACCGAAAGGGACTGGTTATATGAAGCACTTAATGATCGAGATAAAAGTTTTCCTCAAATTTGTCGATATCTTACTCAAATCTTGAGATTTCTTACCCAAAAAGAGTGGAAAAATATTTTTGAATTTTTATCACATTATTTCTTCAAATCTTCCGTATTGTCAATGTTTTGCGAAGCTGTTAGGACTCAAGACAAATGTGCGCACGACATAAACTGGAACTATTTGATAACATGCTTAATTGAAATTTTAAAAGAATTTTTCATCATACCCAAAGAAAAAATGTTACGAAAATTGAATACAAATGACGATACAAAAACTTATTTCTTTTCATCATCTGAAGATGTGTTGGTTTTTCGTGCTCTTGGTCGGTTAGCTTTCTTGTCGCTTCATGAATCCGAAAGCAAACGAATTATCTCAACTTTAACCAGAATAGCACATATATTGAAAGCGGAGTCTATACCATTTTTTGATTTTTATAGTCAAGAGATTCTTGATGTCACGCATCCTAAAGTTAAAAGTATAATTCAATCTGTTTTTGGTTCTGAAAAGTATGATTCACCTAACTCAACTACAAAAGAAAAAATGTTTAAACCCGCTGCCTAATTGATTATTTAATTATCAAAAATTATTTGTATTTGATGTAAACACAATTTATAACATCTATAAACTTTCGTCATAACTCGTTGAAATGAATTAATTAAATCAGAAATTTCACAATCTTTAAACAATTTCACTGTAGCTTTAAAAATTTCCAGCTTTGTGTTAAGTGTTAAACAGAATAAATTGTTCTCGATTTTTATCGAAATTAAACTGATTTTCAGAATGTTGCCAATACCTTTGAGAAATAAGCCAAAAGAATTTTTTTTTTTGTAATTGGAGTTTTTAAAAAAGCTTCATATTCTCCTGTCGTTACTTGAAAATTGAATCTTCACTTAACACTGAAAGAGCTGAGTAATTAAAAATGACAAGTTTTAAAAATTCTTTTATAACTGGGAAAATGATGCGATTAATTCTAATCATACTTTTAATTGAGGTTGCTTCAGGAGGTAAAACCGATAGAATCGTAAAAACTCGTAAGGATATTGAGGTAATCATAATTAAAACTGCAAATTTTTGTCTCATTAACTTTGCAAATGGCTGTTTGTGTTTGTTTTCATTTTCTTTTTCACCATAAATCAATAGTTTTTCTTAATTCGATTTGGTTACTTGTCAATTGACGATCTCAAGAAAGCGAAATCAAATCCTCTACTAATACGAGAAGAGACGCCGTTTGTTAAAGCTCTCAAAGAGTGGCAACGCTTTAATAACATTAAAGCAACTGGTAATTAGTTTATTGAAAAACAAAGCTTAAAGCAAATAAAAGCTTCTTTTCCCTCAAAAAAGAAAGTATTTCGCTATAATTTTAAATTATTTTTTATTAAAGAGGAATAAGTTTAAAAGTGGTGAAATCTTTCTTTTTGAATTCGCAGAGTTTACTACTTTCGCAAAAAGTTCTTTCCACATTGAAGTACGCTTCAGATTTTGCGTGATACTTTTCAAGAGTAGTGCAATGTAATCGATTTTTGCTAAAATTTAAATTTTTCTCATTTTTATGTAACTTATGTAACTTTGGTAGCTGACTGGAGTTAATGAGTGAGTTTAAATTGGCAAAAAAAAACTTCGACAGTTTTGTGAAGTTCTAAGTGATTGAATTTGTTACAGTTTTATTGAATTTATATTTGAAGTAGATTTGAAACGTAAAAAATCATCGCAAAATAATGAGCAAAGCATTTGAATATGAGGAAAAATTCTAAATGAGAAAGCTCTAAACGCATTTTAAAATTTTGTTTTAAAATCAATCACGGAGAAAATTTCGCAAAAGAATAATAGCGAAAGAAGTTGCCGAGCATTTTTAGCAAAAATTATTTGCTATTCATGGCTTTTAAATTTTTCTTCAAATTGTGTCTCAATGAAATAAGGCGAAGTGACAGATGAGACTTTGCAAAAAATGAATGCCGCTCGGTGCGCAAACAGAGATGAAGGCGAACCAACTGAAGAAGAGCTAATGGCTTTAGGTGGCCACCACCAAGCTCACCCACCATCAATGCATAGAAGAAAAAGAGCTGTTTTACAGGGTAAATTGACTAAGCAAACAATTTAATGATTTACAAAATAATCTGACGATTGGAATAAAACTTAATCGCGACTGATTTTCTATATAAGGAAGCAAATGGTCAGTGATCGATCTCAGTTGGAAGATTTCTCGTTATCCGAGCGACTTACCGCCATCAGGAGTTTTGAAAGACATCTCAAAAGCTTTTCGTTTATGGTCCAAAGTGACGCCGCTTAATTTTCATTTCAAACCGAGATTGAAAGCAAGCGAAATTAACATTGATATTCGTTTTGATAGCGGATGTCACGGAGATGAGGAATGTCATGATTTTGATGGTGAAGTCAAATCGAACAATCAATTTGGAAACACTCTTGCACATGCCTTTTACCCTCAATGGGGTGGCGATATTCATTTCGATGAAGATGAAGAATGGAATGTAAATACTACAATTGGATGCAGCGTATTCATCGTAGCTGCTCACGAAATCGGACATTCTTTAGGGCTTAACCATAGTGAAACTGCCAGCGCGATGATGCAGCCAATTTATCCTCCATATAGGCCAAATCACAATCTTCATGAAGATGATATTGAGGGAGTACAAGCGCTTTATGGTTCCAGAAGAAGAGAAGAAGATCGTGATGAAGAGATAATCAAGAACGCGACAGATTTGTGCATTGAGCCCAGCATCGATGGCATTGGTATCATAGGCAATGAAATAACTTTTTTCAAAAAAAAGTTTTACTACAAAATCGTTGAAAATGGAATTGGAATCAAAAAAGGCTATCCGAAACTAATTACACGAGATTTTGAAGGTGTAGAGGGACCTGTGGACGCTGTTTTGACCGCGAATAGAGATCGCACTTACATATTTCAGGTTTGTTTTTATTTTGATCAAGGCTTATGTTAGTCAAATAATTAATCTGCCAAAGTATTTTCAATTTCGCTCAATCTGAGAAATAATTGATAGTTTGCCAAAAAAATCTTACTGTAAAGCAGATTTTTTCGTTTCTGAGCTTTTGTTTCTCACAACTAATATTGGAAGCATGCATTAAAGAGCATTTGCTTGACATATTAAAATTTATTTAAATAAAGGTGAAAATTTTTCACGATTTAAAATTTTAAGTTTTTAAAACTGATGTTCACACTTTGCACTGATAGTTTTGAATAAAAGTTTAAAAGTGAAGTTTAATAGTGCTTGCATGCAGAAAGTAATGAGTGTAAAGTAAAAACAGAGGATAAGGATTTTGCTCATTATTGTTTAATTGCGATGAGTTAGTAAGTGAGCACGAAAAGTAAAAAAGTTTGTTCAAAGTTATTTTATGTATTTTAAGGACCAAAACAGATGTGTATTGTGCATGTGTGTATTTTGCTTCCCTTATTAAGTAAAGTGAAAGATTTTTTGGACACGAGTTTACCCATACGTATAGAAAATATTATTTTCCTAATTAAAAGAACTCTGTTTCGAAAAAAGAATTTTGAAAATTATGATCTCAACTTACACTCTCAATTGGCATCTTATATCTTATTATTGTATAATATGATCAACTCTTATGAAAACATTTAACAATTTTGACTGAATATTCACTTAACCCGACGCTTACAAACAATAGATAGAATTTTGGTCGTGAACAAATTCTTAAACTTCAATTTATATAAGCGAATCTTGTTTTTCGCTAAGAAATATATTCTTGAAAACAGGGAAAATACTATTGGAAGTTCTTTGGAACTGAAGGCGATAACTATAAAAGAAAAATTAGCGACAATTTCGAAGGAATTCCATCTAATATTGATGCAGCATTTCAAATGGAATCAAAAGGCCATCATTCGACTTATATTTTTAAAGGTAAACATTTAAATTAGCTTTATCTAAAAAACTTAATAATTTTAAAATTAGGCAACGATGTTTGGAAATTTTCTGACCCCGACTATTTTCCACGTGGAATTAAACCTAAAAAAATTGATCAAATATTTTCTGGTTTGCCTTCGGATGGAATAGATGCAATTTTTCAAGCAAGGACCAAATCGATTTACGCTTTTAAGAAGTCTAAATATTGGAGACTTAACAGTGAAACTCTGAAGGTATAGTTGGCGTTTAAATTATTTAAAGCTGACTATTTTCACTAATTTTTTCATCAAACTTGTGCTTCTTGTACACAAAAGTCCGCTCACTCATTAGTCAAGTATGCTTTTCTTCATTTAAATTATTTTCTAGAGTAGTCCAACTATCGTAATTTTAATCGCTCCGCATGCCGATTACTTGATTCTTCTCTTTTTTAAAAACCCATTTTAAAATTTAAAAAATGATTTTTTGAGATATTGACGAGGAAAAAAGTACAAATAATAAGGAATCGGAACGTTCGCCTGATAATATTTACTTTTATTTTACATTTTACCTTATTTTGACTAAACAACTTAAGAAAAAACTGTTTACGGTAATGACTATCAGTTCTGTGCAATTACAACAGAATTTATAAAATTGTTATCAATGATATGAAAAAAAGGATTATTTGCTAATTAAAATATAAAGTCTTTATATGTCATAAATTCATTTGATTTAAAATCAATCAGTAATTTCAATTGATCAGTAACGTTTAATTCGGATTTCTCGAGATCTTCAATTGCTCTCGGTAGAAATTCAAAAAATTTCAGTTCCAAAAGTTTTCGATCAATGCTATTGTCTTTGAGTATTAAATCTGGTAAACTTTTACAGGGTAAAGGAATGCGACCCAAGGAAAGCATACTTCACTGGAGAGAAACTTTTTTTGTTCAGTTTAATGCTCTGATTATAACTATATGCTTACTCTGTTTAGGTGTCAATAGGGAATCCCGATTATCCCCGCGAAAGTGCTTTATGGTTTTTTGGATGTCGAAAAGATAAAGACTAAATAAGTACGACATTGAGAAAAGTTAAATCTTTACAATCTGAATATATGTAAACTCATCAATTTCAAATAAATGTTTTATTGAGAGTTCAATGACCTGAATATCAATTTACTAATAGATGAAAACAATACATTCCGCGAATTAAATATCTGTTTTAACGTTTGCCATTATTACCAAATCCAATAGTTCTAACAGGTTGCTTGAAATTCATTGCGGCTTGTTGTTGCAGCTGGTAAGCCATTGGATGTATTTTAAAGCCATAGAGCCTAGGTACAAACTGGTTGACTGGTTTTTTCGGTCTGTATTCCGGATGAACCATGAAAAGCATGTGGGGAAAGCCGGTACCGAAGTAAGCACCATCGGTATGATGATGGCGGCTTGATTTCGGATTGTAGACGTCGTTACATTTTGGACAATAAAGCTTAACCATTACTTCACCAGGAACGTCGGATAGACCTGAGAAAAAAGAGGCAGAACGTAATGAAAATACGATGTTTTTGAAATGAGATTAGTGATCGTGTGAATAAAAATATTTACAAATAACGTACCAATTGGTAGCATGGGTTGATTTTCGCAATAAACGCGAGGACAATATCTAAAATCGCCGTTTTGATACTTCTCGATCATCAAAGCAATACCCCTATTTGTCAAAATGTATCGAGCATGAATCAAACCATACAGCATCTCAGCGGCTTGTTCGATCAAATCGCTTTGGTTTGGATTATCCTCCAATTCGTCGTCTGGCTCCAGATCCAGAATCATATCCAATGCTTGTCGGTAGTGAGGCACACTTTCTGAGAGGCCTTCATTTGAAGAGAAGCGAAAAAGAGCGTGAGAAACGAGGTGCAAGTAAATGATTGAATACCTGTTAAATTGAACTTGTCTTGAATGTAGTCCTCGTCCACTTCGCAAAAGAACTCGTTTCCGCGAAGCCCACAGAACCACGAAATCCAGGATACCTCCTCAGAAGAAGACATTGATTCTTCGTTCGCTTCAATCGCTGCCAAATGTTCGTTCGACACTTAAATTTGAAAATGATTGAAAATGAGTTCGCTTTGCGTTCGCTTCTCTCGGCAATATGAACGCCGACAGGGACTGTTTGCTGCGTACGCCTCTCCATAGCTCGGATGGTCTCGCTTCTCGCACTCATTCCATTCATGGTTAGTTAAAACCACATATTTTCTATTATTTCATAGAATTTTTTATTTCAGCGCATTACTCAACAAATTTTAGTTTTATAGTCATACATAAAATGAACAATAGTTTGAAAACAGTGTTTGACTACACATAAGTTGCAACTAGCAGAACTAACTTTTCGCTTAACGCTGTCTCCTAATGGGTGCATTTCCGTGTGTGTTCAAAAATAATTGTTTTTCTCTTTGAAATACATTTTAAAGTGAATTAAAGGAAACAATTCAAAATTGAAACAAAGCTGAAATAAATACTGAGTAGAGTTTAAAACATTAGCAATCATATAGTTGAATGGATCAACTGCCCGTTGTTACTATTTGCTAATTTAAAAAGTTTAAAATAATTTGGTCCAATTCTAAACGCAGTGAATTTCATTTAATTAAGTGGAAATAAGTGTAAGTTATAATAAAAACGGAAGTTTGCTTAAATGATCACTGTGAGTACAGCGACTGGAAAGCAGGCTTAAGTAATTCAATAATGCAAATGATTAATGCTTTTCTTACAACGTAATACAGAAAAACCTCCTCTAACGGACACCTCTCTTGTGTGACCACCTACACTACCAATCACAAAAATAAAATACCCTCTCTAAAACGGCTTACTCTTTATAACAGCCGCACTTTTTGGAACCGCAAGTGAGCTTTGTAGAAGTTCACTGTATAAAACACTAAGTGCCGCTAACATATAAACGCATTAAACTTGCTGCTCAAGGGTATAAACTGAGTCGAGGGAATTACTAGCCACAAACTGCAAACTAATCAAGCGATAATTTTATTGTGAACGTTATGCAATTTCTATTATTATTGCTATTTCTTGATAAGTTTCACGGAGGTAATTAAGGAAATCGGAAATTTTCACAATGATGAAGCTGGTTTTTCTATTTTTAATTTTCTTTTTATACGAATTTAAATCCGCTAATTAAATGTATTACCAAATAAAAAGTGGCTTTCGAAATTTGACAAATAAATGAATGTATTTAATTCAAAAGAGCGTATCGTGCTTTACAATGCATTGTTATATACACCCTTTTGAAATAAAATAAAATTAATTCAATTATATGTAAATTAAACTTGAAATCTATGCAAATGTTTATTACGATTTATGAACGAATAATTAAGACCGCGCGCAACGAATGAATGCGAGCGCAAAGAGATTCAGAACGAATTTCACGTGTGGACGATTCTCGCTAAAGGTCAACAGTATTTACCATCTTACTTTGCGAAATGTGGCCGCAATGCGTGAAAAAGCGAATGCGATTAAAAACAGATTGGAAGCAAAGAAGTCGCGTAACTTGTGTCGCAAACTGCTCTCTCTCACGATTTGCTGCTCGCTTTTTTAGTGCGCGTTTTTTTATACGCGCAAATACTTTTCGCGTACTTTTCGCTGCTTTCAATGCTACATTTCAATGCGAATTCTTTCGCTCATCGCTTTTATTCAAATTCAAATTCAAATTCCAAAACACATAAAACGGTGTTGCTTTGTGAGAAAACGACTGTCTGGATTCGAGTGAAAAGAATAAAGTTTTTCTGCTTTATTTTTACATTTTTTACAAGCGTTTGAAAATGAAAACAATTTTGCATGCAAAAGCAGAATAAAGAAATAAAAATAGCAAACACGCGAAGGCATTTTAAGTTTGAGAGTTTTGAACAGCGAACAAACATTGCGTTTCGCGTTGAATTTTAAACGCGAAACGACAAATAAAATGCGAATCAAGGCGAATGCGAGAGCAGCGAGGAGTAGAATTTTGAAGAGATGAAAGAAGAAAAGCCGAGAGGAGAGGAACGGTGAGAAAGCGCATTTCCTGTGTTCGCAGATTTGCGCGAAAAGCAAAAAAGCGAAAAGCGAAAAGCGCAAAGCGAAGAAATGATTTAAAAGGCGAAAAATGCGAAGCTGCGAACGGCACGACGAGTGAGTGCTGCGCATGCGCTGTGCGCACAGCGACATGAAAGTGGACAAAGATTTCGGTTTCAAATGAATGGTTCGAAAAAATGGGCACTCAGTGTTTGAAAGCCAAATGCAGCCTTTTGTTTCTTTGCTTCCTTCAATTGGTATGCGTCCTTTCGCCCGTTCGTCCGTTGCGACCGCTCATCGATATCTTTCCTCTCTCCAATAGCTGTTCACAATCGTACGTCAAGTGTTCGACTTTTTGGGCCAAGTGTGGACTTCGATTTTATTCAATTTCTTCTCGATTTTAATCACAATTGTGGGCTGTTTCGGCGGCTTCGAGTCGAGAAACTGTTATCTCTACGTTTACTGCTTCTGGCAAATACTCTCATTTCTTTGGAACCTATTTGTGGTTTGCTTCTATCTTGAGATCGGCTCATTATTCGATCGCGACAAAGATGAGAACGTACTGAACTTAGGCACAGGCTCTCGTTCGTGGTTCGAAAGCAACGGTCCACTGTGTGAACCGATTTTTAACGAATCTCATCCAGTATCGAGTCATCAAACTTTCATTCGACCAATTCACGTTAAAGGCTGTGTTTTGTATTATTTTGTGATTGAAAGCATTCAGGCGACAATTCAAATTGTTTTATCAATTTTCGCATTTATTTCATCATTTTTCCTTATTTATTACAACTCACACGAATCAAGTAAGATGCATTTTCAAGCTTTTTGCAACTAAAGCAATTTCATTTGTAGCTGTTGGAACTGATCACAGGCGACGCATGCCGCCAACCACAGCTTTGCCTGCATACAGCATATCGCAATCGATGCGACAATCGATGAGGCGAAGTAATAACGAACTCGAGAACGAATCTCTGCCAAGCTTTTACGATATTAATCAATATAATGTAAAGTCATCATCGCGAAACTCTTTAAAATCATCGAAAAACAGCAATCGAAACCTTTCATCGCACCTATATATAAATACACAAATGTTATAATGAAACAAAAATTTTTATTTAATAAATGAGTTAAAAACTTTTAATTGACCGTAATTTCGCAAATTTGTGCGATATAGTAATCCATGCAAGCTTGGTACAACTGAACTTCTTCAATTATTTCCGTCTTCTCCTGCGCTTCTCTTTTGCATTTGTTGTGGTGGAAAAGTATTTTTGTCTGTGTATTGAGTAAAGATAATTTTAGGGGCTAATCGAATCACAACCAGCATTTACCTCAATTTCTTTCTCCAATTTTTTTGATTTAATTTGCCTCTCTGCCTTTTCGTAGCGATACTTTCCCTCTTCGTTGAACCAATTCTCAGCGTTCAGAGCGCAAACGGCAACTTCTCGTTGATGTTGAGCGACCGATTCTCGAGTGACATTTTTAGGAAGAGGAACTTGCTTCAAGCATCCTTGAATCACTTTCGCTTTCTCTTGTTTATCCTGCTCTGTTGGCTCGATTTTCGAGCATTTTCCCCAGTTGATCTTTGGCTCTTGGGGTTGCTGGCAATCGACGAAAAGCACACAGAAGAAAATGACAATCGCCACCGTCTTCCACATTGTCTCTTTCTCAAAAAACGATAGCAGAACAACGAAATCAACTTTCTTTTTATATAATTTCTTCACTTATAATCCTTGACTTTCAAGGATTTCATCGAAATCCGGTTCTTTTGTGGCTATTGCATAGACGCTGATACTTGTGACAATCAAATGTGCGTCGCATAAAAAAAGCTTTGCTTTTGAAAAAACTTTTCAAGAAATACGTTCTTTGTCTCAATGCATCGAGTCCAATGAATTAGTTGTTCAATGTTAGTGGGCAAATAATAATCGGCTCAGCACGAATGGATCAAAAGAAAAAAATTTCAATTTATTTCTTCATTGCGAGAGCCTTGAGAAGAAATGTTTTTTGTTCATCTTTCTTGAGGCGAACAACTGAAAAACTAATTGACAAAAAACTAACACAATTTTTCAAGTGTAATTCGAGAAAGTGATTTTAAGCGTTTCGTTTATTTAAACGCTACTTAATCAAATTGAAAGGCGGTGTGTTCCGTGTTACCGTGTTTTTTAGTGCTCAAAACGGATATCACTCGTTTCGCGCAAAAAAACTTTATTCAAACATTTATAAAGCGCTCAACTTTCGCAGTTTCGTTTCGAAACTTCTTTTTATTAAACGAAATTAGTTTGGACATTACGATTATTGCAGTAATTGCTCGCAATTCTTTTAAGCGAATACGCTTTCTAATTTATCATTTTGATTTGCAGCAATTCACGCTCTCTAAACTATGCGAAAAGTCGTTTTATTTTTAACTTTGAAACAAATTAAAATTATGAATATGAATAAAATATTTTTCGCAATCACATTTTTATTTATTTTATATTTGTTTTATTATTATTTTTAGTGATTTATTTCGATCAATTTTTATTGCAAATCGTAAATTTTCTATTTCGCTGAAAGCTGAAAGCTGTTTGAGAAAAAAGTTTGTATTCAAAAACTGTTCTAAATGTTAAAAAGTTTAGTTGCAGAACTTTCCTTGATATACATACTTTAATTCAGCTGCGTTTGATTTTTAAAATCAATAAACTTACCCACACTCTGTTCACTTCGAATGAAAACATTTCACTATCTTTTTAAATCATTTTAAATTATTTAAATGAACAAACTGTATAGTTCAGTGTATAAAAAATTTGATTTTTAACTAAATCTCGCTTATCCCATATTTTTAGTATTTGTTATTGTCATTGAACGAAAATCATTCAGCTTTGATTTAGAGAATCTGTTGCAAATCAAGGAGGAAAATTTTCTCCAAACCATTATGTCCCTGGATCAATTTTCAGGCGAAAATCAGGTTCCTTTTTTATGAGTTCTAATTTGAAAGTCTCATTTTCATTTTTTATGTTATGTTAAAACTAAAACTTGACGTTTCCTCAACAAACCTACGATCAAAATTATTTTTTTTTTTTATAATTTTTGAACTAATTTTTTATACATTTATCACTAGAGAGCGGAAAAATATTTTGTTGCATAACAATTATTTGAAGACACAACAAGCTAAAGGGCTAACAAGGTTTTCGCTTAATATGCATAAAATTAAGTTTTAAATATTAACTTTTTTTCAGTTTAAAAGTTGAAGAGGAAAAACTGTCACAAATTTTTATTGTTAACCTGCAGTTTCTGAGCGAAATTTATTGAAAAAATTTAGTCTTAACTTTACTGAACATCGATTTTTCTTTATTAAAAAAAAAATTCAAAGAAAAAGTTTAAGAGAATAAAAAATTGTGAAAAAATTTTGAATAGAGCCAACTATATTCAATAATAGTCCAAATTATCATTTTATGAATTTCAAAATAAATAACATATAAAAATGCACGAAATTGTTTCATTTTTTTTTCTGCTAATTATGTTTAAAGTTATGAGTTTATTTGGAATATAAAAATTAAGCATCTATTTTATTTAATAATATAAAGAAATGATGATGTGATCGGAACTAAATTTTAAAATTAAGCATTTTATTTTTATATTTAACATCACTTCATATTCTACTCTTCTTATTTATTTATTTATTTTTTTTTATTAATCATTTATAATATAAACATATTCAGTTCATAATATTCATTTCATATGCACCACACTCAATTTGATGTTTATTGAAATTTCTCTCGTTTTACAAACTCTTTTCACTGCGTGTATTTCACTTTTCAAATCGTTATGTATTACATTTTCGTAAATAATCAAAATTGAGTGAGAAATTTTCAATGATTCCAAACGATGAAAAAAATCTTACTATAAAGAACTGTTCACGAAATTTCTGTAATGAATTGATCTGATGGTGTGATATTTGTCAACATACAGACGATAGCAAAGCTCGAGATGTAACGTGCGTTTGATTCATTTTCTCATTCTATTCGTCTTTTGGGACTTTTGATTACATTG
>NCKU01003131.1:0-16123 GCA_003675995.1 Dinothrombium tinctorium | reverse complement strand
AAAAATGAAATACTCTTTTGTAAATCATAAATTAAAGAATTAATTAAAAATGCGAAAATGAGTACGTAAGTTAGTTTGTTCGAGATTAACATTAGTAAAAGATGCGCACTTACATCCATCAATTAAAGCGAGCATCGCTAAAATAAGAAAAGGCGATGCCTTGCCAACGAATTGGTACATTATCCCTCCGAATGGAGGACCAATGAGCAAACCTAAAGCCATTCCTCCTAGCGCAAGTGCCATTGCATTTCCTCTTTCTCGGTCATCGGGATATCTATCTGCAAGCATTCCCATGCCGGCTACGCTCGTACACGCAGATCCGACGCCTTGCAACGATCGTGCGATAAATAACGTTGGATAAGACTTTCCGACGGCGAAAGCTGTAAAGTAGATTGCAAAATTTTAATTTACACACGTCGAAAGCTATATTTTCAACTTATCATATAAAATTTTTTGAAAACTCACTTAAAGTTGACAAAAACAAAATTATAAATCCCACGAACATCGGTATTGTGTACCCGATCCTATAATGAAGTTCGAGAAAAGTTTACTTTCGCAATATGAGTGAGTGAAAAAGATTATTTTGGAGATGCTTTGTTGTCAAATGACTTCATTTTCATGCATCGATGAAATATCGATCACCTCATAACGAATAAAGGCAAAAATTTTTCAATTTTCACCATTTATGAGATTAATAAAATTGTGAGCAAAATGAATGAAAGAGAGCTTATTTGAAAAAATTCGGTCCGGTTTCTCTCTTTCAAAAAATTGATTTTCTTAAATGTTATCCGGAATTTCCTCTCCAACAATGTTTATAACAAAAAGCATTTCAAATATATCCAATGAACTGAAACTGATTAAAGCGAAGTCTCTTTCTGCACCCAACTCGTTTTTGTTCTTACTTGTTGGTCATAGTGCCCACAAAAGGGTTTGTAATCGCTTGTATAACGGGCTTCGAGGCAAACAAAATTCCTACTTCTAGATTTTCGTCCATCAGTTCTCGATGACGAATTTGTTCCTCGCTACTCTGGGTCACTGGTGGCGGATATTGCGTTGTTTTTACTATTGAATCAAGCGTTGTCGTCGGATTTGCTTCTATTTCATCACAACGGCACCCATTTTCTATACTCTTGTTATTCTGTCTTTCGATCGCATCTTGTAGCAGTTGTGGACTCTCAATTTCGACGCTTCTATTTATTTCCGTGCTCGTCCTTTCGGCGGATGCCTTTATCGTTTCATTTACTTTGGCCATTGTTTTTTCGTGATTTAACTCAAAGAGAAAACCAGGAATAATGGGCACTAATATATGAGCAGTTTATAGGGTTAGTTTTCGATGAGATTTTTTTGACCAAAGAAAAGAAAAAATTGACAAGCGTGAGCGAATAAAATAAGCTGAAAAACTATTTCATTGAAAAATTTATCTTATCACACTGCCATATGGTTTTATAGATTTTTAGTATAAAAAAAAAATCAAAGTCATCGAGTTGAAAAGTACTTTCCTGCTTGCTAGGACAAAAAACTTAACTTTTCATGCTTGAATCACAGTTCTTTTCAGTTTTTGAAAAAGTTAAAAAATTTTGTTCATTGGAAACATGATTGACTATAAAAGAAAAATTGAATAATGAAAATTGATGATGACTAATGATGATTGACTACGAAAATCTTTGAAACAAATAAAATCAAATTTAAATTAATAGAATATTATAATCGGCATATGCCTTTTAATTTTAATTTTGCTCACTTATACACTTTTATTCTATCATGAGACATTTATGAAGCTCTCATTTTCCTCACAAAGAATCTTCGCAAAGTGAGCACCATGAGAACAGAATCTATACACATGTAGCTTCTGAGGATATTTAATGAGAGGAAAACTGTTAGGCGAAAAAAGAAAGATTTGTGATTCCCAAAATTCTTGAGGCTAACAAAGAAAATTTTTAGTAAATTAAAATCCAGAAAGTTAGAAGCGTAAAATATTAATTTTGCGAATCTAACAAATTTCGAATTAATTAGTGGATTCAAAACTCTCAGATTATTTATGGTTTTAAAAATTTTTAAAGATGTTGGGGGTTTTAATTTTTCTTCGAATATTTTCATAAATACAAGCTTCCTTATGTGATTCCTAACATAATTTTATCGAAAATCACTAGTCTTAAGAAAAAAAAATCATTAAAAAATTTTTAGGCTAATAATTATCGACGAGTTATGTAACATTAAAACTTTATGCAACAAATTATTTTGAATTAATTTAATTGTTCTCATCCTATAATAGCATGCAAGCGATTAATTTTTGAAAAGCAAAACATTTAAAACTTAAAGGGAAAAAAATTAAATTTAAAATATAGTAAACAACAAAATTTTGCTGATTGAGGGGAAGAAAATATATGAAAAGAAAAAATCGCAACAAGATTGTCTGGCAAAATGTGCTCGCATATTCAAGCTTGTTTCTCACATATTTCTCAACACTCACCAATACATGTGAGCAACATATTATCCAACAAAAGAGCTATGGCAACCATTAGTAAAACCAATTTCCTCGAGCCTCGACATTGCTGTAACAAATCGCGAATTTTTTGCTTGCTGGCTTCCAATACAGTGTTCGTCATTTTTGAAACTGTCGATGAAAATATTTAATAAATGAGATTGAAAGAAAAATTGTTTTTCTCAAATATTATAAATTTAATTACTTTTTATCTAAGCAAACTGTTTGACTCAAAATCGCATTCATTCGATTAGAAAACAAAGACAATTTTGAAAAAATTTTTTAATCACAAATATTTTAAAGCGAAATCGTCCCAGCAAAAATTAAATTTTAATGAAACTTGAAGTTAAAATAATGTTAATGAATGAGTTTTTGTAAATAATAATTTTAAAAAACATTTTCATTTGATTTTAAAATTTTATTTCAAGATTTCATAATTTGAGCAGAATTTCAAATTCTTTATCAGAATAATTATAACTGCAAAAAAAAAAAAAGATTTCGTAAAAAGTTCATTCTTTTTACAAGTTAGAGTAGAAACTAAAGAACTCATCAGTAATAGACGCATCAATTATGAATTTAATATCAAGCTTTAATGAGCAAAATAATTGAAAAATTCTTCAATAAAATAACGACTGACAAAATAAAAGTAAGACAAAGTAGTTAAAAGGTTGTTAAATTGAAATTATTTTAAAAAACTCTGGAGCTTGTAAATTCGCAAAATATAATAAGAACAAATTTATTTCAGCAAATCTTGTTTCTCTTTTCAAACTCAAAATTAATTAACCTCGAAATTTATGTATGTTCACTCGTGTCCAGAAAAATCTTTCGCTTCATTGCTTTGCGGTGAAGTGTGTTTTAAGTAAAGTTTTTATTGTCCGCGAGTAAAATGTATTTTTAATTTGCACATTTTACTATTTATATAGAGTCAAATTAAAATTGTATTTAATATTTGTTAATGATAGTTCAAATGATTTAATTTTCTTTGAGAGTTAAGAAAAATCTGAAAGAACGAATAATTCAAAAGAGAAAACTCAACATTTTTTGCTTGATTAAAAATTTTATTTTTTTTAACTCTATGCTATCGATTTGCTAATTCATGATCTAATGAAAATGCTGTATAATAAGTATGGTAATGCTGTGTATGCAGTACCTTGAATTCGCAGTGAATCTATAGATATGAAAAAAATAGTCCAACTTTTTATATTTTATAGGTAAATAAGTAATTTAAAATGATTGAATGGTTTGTGATATTTTCATTTACAATGCCGGACAAAAAGAGTTTTATGTTACGAGTTATATAAAGTTTTATTGTACTTACAATTTTTTCGTATCAAAAAATACCAGACGATAAATAATTAATTTGTGAATTAAAAAGCGAATCAAGATGTGGAATATTTTAAATTTTAAACGTTTCAAAGCGCATTCACTCACAAGAAAAAAATTTGTGATCACTGATCACTAAAAAAAAGTTTGATCGCTCTCAAGTTCAAAAGCACATTGTTTGATTGATCTTGATTTCATTTTTAAGACAAAGAAAACAGAAAAGTGCGATTTATCATCGAGAGACAAAAACGAGCGAGCAACAGGCGATTAGAGCGAAAGCAACAGTTTGCAGGGAGAAAGATGAAGAGTTAACATCGCGCTAATAGAATCGAATTGTCACGATCTGATGTCTAGAGAAAAATCACATTCATGAACGCAGATTAACATAAGCATTGCGGATGACACTGCAGCAGCTGATGAATGATTGGAATGCTGAACTTTCACTGAACTTTTCTCTCGCTCAAATCACATTCGCCGCTTTCCTTTAAACTCTTCTTAGTTTCTCTCACACTCTCGCTTTCGAGTACACCAACATACGCATATAGGCAGAGAGATGTGACGGGAACAAAAGTGAATTCAATGGTCGACATAAATCAATGACTGTTGACGGCTGCGAATGAGCGGATTTCGATAGAACGCGAAATTTTCAACATTTGATCTCATTGTAATTGAACGCTATTATTGTTTAATCTTACGAGGGCAGAAGTGGAAACGAGTTGAATAGACTCGCTCTCACTCTAACAATCGCCTTTTTTGCGATGATTCATGCAAATGTCGTACACAAGTATTTTTGGATAATAAAGCAAATGAGGAGCGGAGGAAAAAGTCAGAAAGAAAGAAAAGCGAGCGGAGTGAGTGAGAGAGAGAGAGAGAGAGAGAGAACAAGCGAAAGTGAGAGAGCGAATCGAATTATTATTACTTCTCTGTCGTCTAACTTATTTCATCGCTCAATAAATGGTTGAAATCCAAGGAAACCGAAGAAAGATTCTCGTTTCAAAGAATGCTATCTCGCGCGAAGAAGAATGAAGCGAAAAGCGAACTGCTTAAATGAGTACCACATTCTTTTGCTCACTCATTGAATATCTATTTTCATGTATTATATAGCGATATGATGGCTTATAATATATATGCCCTACGCTAAGTAAGTGTTTGCTAGACGCATCGGTCGTACGTAAACTACTTTTGTACTTCAGCGTACAGCCTTTAACATATATTATACATACACGCGCACATATATCTGCTTTCTTTCTTTTTCGCCAAACACCAACAGGTCATGAAAAGGATGCGACGCGTGATTGATGATCACTTTCACGCTTTACGCGATATGAAAATAGATTTCACAGAAAACTTTGACGAAAAGCTCTTCATATCGTTTTCATATCTAGCGTTTCACATTTTTTCGATGCTTTACTCAAAGGCTGTCTTTTATTAACAGCAATAAATGAGAAAAGAGCGCAGCTTTCGCGACAAAAGCGTTCGACAATTTTTAATGAATTTAGAAATGGCAAATTTCAGCAACAAGCTAACGATGATCATTATTTCACGCTCTGTAATCGCATTCTCCAACTCTCGCTAGCATGCATTCAACTGTTTCCGCATTCAATTATCACTTAAAGTGATCGCTCACTGCCGATACACAATCGATTTCATACGCGTCTTTTTATTTCACTCCATTCTTTGTCTCCTTTTTTTCATTCTTATTCTCAATTCGCTTCTTCTCGTTTCCTCTCTTTCACTCCGACATCGACATTAAGAGTTAATTTCGATATCTCACAAACAGTTTTCTGCAAGAGACACACATACGCACCACAAATATACCATCGAGCAAATGGCTCGATAGTTTTTAGAACTTCGCTCTGTTGCTGACATCGGCGATAACATTAGTTTCGAAAACGTACGAAATTTATATCAGCGAAATAACTTAATTAAAACATTACGGTCAAAAAATTTGGCTGAGTTCTTTAGCAATTATTTACGCTTTTTCTTAAGCTCTTTTATGAAAAATTTCAGCGATTTTGTAGACAAGTTGATGAATAATGAATGATTAGAAACAAATGGTCCTGTCGAAGGGGTCAAAAACAATTCTTTATATTTGTTTAAATTAAACAATTGATTTTAAAATATTCAATTTGTATGAACCGATTAATCTTTAGGTAATTTTTGCTCTCGATTTATAATGACAAAATAAAGTTTTTTATAGATAAGTTGTGCTTAAATAAATTTTCTATAAAATATGGACGAATTTATTAAATTTCTGGAAAGTTATCAGCAAAATAGCTCAAATATATTTTGATTAAATACCATTCCTTATTAAACCAGAAGTGTATAAAAAAATTTCATAGAAAACTTGTGTAGTCAAGTAATTTTTGTTTGCTATTGCTTCATTTTTGATCGCGAAATTCTAATTCGAAAACTTGCTTTTAACATAGTTTGTGATTTAAAATTTAAATTAGGTTGTGATACTCAATTTAGTCGATATTTTTATTTCTGTGGACAGGAAAAAAAGTTTCATTTACGTAAAGCATGATTAATGCGAAATGAAACTTTTTTCTGCCCACAGTAGTGTACACTGTTCGCTTAAAAGAATGAATTTCACTATGCTTTTCACTAATTTCAGCTTTAGTTCTAAATGAACAGAGTGCAAATGTAATTAAGAGTAAGAAATAATAATTTCAATTTGTAAAATTTAACAATTCAGAAATAGAGAATTTGAAATGATTGTGGCATTTGCGCTAAAAAATATATTTACTCGCATAAAGTTAAGAGTGACTTTGGATTTAGAAGAATATTTGTTTTTCAATGTTATAGGTCGGTTAAAAATTGATCAAGTGTCTAGTTATAACGAATAAATAATCATTTGTCTCAATCCAGAATATGGTTTACAACGTCTAATATAATAAGAAAGTTTAATTATTTTTTGCTTTCTACGGTTATGGCATGAAATACTTTAGAATTGGAATAGTTTGATTTCTAACAGAGAAATTCATCAAGACAAATGAATGTAAACGATTAGATAACAAATTCGACAAGCGATAATAATTTGAACGAATCGCTTTGATCAAGTTTCATACCGTGTTATATGTTGTAATCGATTCCCAGTTTGATCTTTGTATATTAGCGGTAACGCTTGAGTTTGAGGATTAAATGCAATAACCGTTGCGAATTTACCATTTGAACGAACATTTTCGCTGTCAAAAGCAGTTTTGATCAATAACAGCGACGAAACAATTCTATTTCGAGCGAAATGAAATAAATAGCAATAAATCGACGATTAATCAGCAAAGAGTTGAAGCACATTAGAATCATTTTTAATCACAATGTAATTTCGTATCATTCTTTTAATTTGCGAAAACTTTTCGCATTTGCTTCGCTGCTCAAATACAGCGATGATCTCTCTCTTGATTAGTATTCAATTTTGCTCACAAGTCAATTGGCGAACGTTTGAATTCACTTTTTGCAACTTTAAGGTTGCTTGAAAATCATTTTTGAAATTGACAATACATTCTCGTCTAAAGAGAATTGATTTGCTCGAACTCTACTCAGCGTTTGAAACAAGTGATAATTTGTTGCTTCAGATAAAAATTCTTACAAAATAATTTCTCTCGTCTAATCATCGATTAATGAATATTGATGAATATGATGCGAACAAAAGAGAACCAATTTTACCGCGGAGTTAAACACGATTTTCACATTCGCAAATGTAATTAATAAAATGAAAACATAAAACTTCACTTACCTCTTCTCTACGTTAGTTACTTCTTTATTAGTTGAGTGAACAGAAAATTTGTTTCATTAAACACGTTAATATGAAGCGTTTACTCTTTTTCCACTTTTTATCACCTAGAATCGAGAAAAAATAAGGAAAAGAAAGGAACGGCAGCGAGGAATAGAGTGGAGCAGCAAAGAAAGAGTAAAAGAAAAGTTGTACTAACAATATCGAAGCGACGAAGAGCATGCCTTTCGCCATTGATCGATTAAAAACTATTTTATATGTAATTGTTTAAAACTTCGAGTTTAATCCGTTAACTTTTAATCCGTAAAAGAGAGATTACAAAACTATACAACGCCGAAATGTATACACTCAATTTTACTATTTTTCATTTCAATTTTTTCATCGATCGATGAAAGCAATTGTTGAGATAATGAGACGCACCTTGGCAGCATTGAAGATGAGCATGAATCTGAAGGCACACCAAGATTCGTTACTTTTGAACATTCAACTGAATTGATTTTTGATAAAGGCACATTCATTTCATCACAAACCATTCCAACCATTTCTTTTCGACCACAATGATAGCTATCTTCCGATTGCTGACATTTTCTAGGAGGTAAAGGAGGGGGATTACTTGTGCTGGAACCATAACGCGGCGGTAAGGCTGGAGCAGTGTTAGTCTTTTGGTCACCCAATGAATAGTCTAGTACATCAGCATTTTTGTTCGATGACATGAATGCGCCTTGAGGCATTGGTAGAGAAGCGATGAAATCGACTTGCTCGCCACTAGATTTTAAAAGCGTGCAACTTTCTTCATCGTCGACGACTTCGAAGCTTTTCGTGTGTGAAAAAAGCTTCCGATTGGGAAATGAGTAAAGCTCATTTGTTTGCACTCTTTCACAAGAATAAATTCCCGATTCGAGAGTGCATAATGCAGTCACATCATACCCTTTTTCGCTTGATTCGCATTTATAATTTGCTTCATTACAAAAGTTATTATTACTTTCTTTTACAAATTGAGAAACTGGAGTTAATGAATGTGAGACCTTACTTGCATTTCCTTTGTCATTAAGCATTTCTTTTTTCTGTATATTATCACAAAGTTTTTGAGCTTTGCTCAGCGCTACTTCGGAGAGTTTATTGAAACCTCTTTCTTTGGCCAATTTATGCAGCAACAAAAATAAAGGATGACTATTTAAATCCAAGGCGAGAAGAAAAGCTTTTTCAAAACAGCAGTAACGCAACAAGAAATAAAAAAATCTCTTTGCCAAATAGTACATTTCCAATTTATAGAAGGCGATCACATCACAGTTGACAGGATGGTTAGGATTGAAGTATATGGCTAAAATCTCTTCAATTTGTATTTCGCGGGCTGCATTTAGTGGTTGTTTCAATAAATGATTAAATACCATATTGATAGAAGTGTAAATGAGATTAGAATTACGATTCCAATTTAGAACGCGCAGATTTGAGATTGCTTCATTTATATAGTCATGTTTTACATATTCACATATCAAAGTTAAAAAGTCAATGCTGAAGGGCAGGTTGACCAAAACATAATCTTCGTTTTCAACGAATTTTAGGCAAATTAATCTTCCATTGAGAAATTCAATGCTGGCCAAGCCTTCTGAAGTTTCATTAAGCAGTAAATCATCATAATTTGCTGGAATAACATTCAGAGAGTAGTCATAGATTAGTATTTGCCCAAAGTGATCGCAAATAATGAAAAAAGAGTCAAGTGGTGAACAAACAATATTGACCGCATTTATGGACGGGCAAAACGAGAATATCAAATAGAATTCCATGTGAAAAATGGTAACTGTCTTATCTTCGCATAGTATCACAAGTTTGTCGCCTATCGTATTAAAGTCAACTTTAAGGCACTTCGTCGCAATAGGAACACGAATTGTGTCGATATGTTTTAATGTTTCGCTTTCTGAAGATACATTCGTTTCATAAGTTGAGATTGTGAGTTGGTTGCTAGATTCGTTGTTTTCGGCAACTAAAATTTGCTTCGACTTGATTTTTGAAAAAACGATCTGAAATCAAAAATTAAAAATGTTTGTATAAGAATTGAATCAATTCATATAATCTATATGAATCATAAAGTAGAGAAAAATATACGAATTTAATTTTACACCAGCTACCAGCAATAAGCTCATAAGTAAAGATTAATGCCGTTTATGGTGTTGGTAAAGAAGTTGGCGATATGATCAAGTCATAAGTACCTCTAAAATACCAATCAAATCAGACATATAATTATCCTATAATTACCCTACCTTTAAAATATCATTTATTATCGATGCGAAAGAAATTAAATTAAATTTGAAATCAATATAATCGTAAACGAATAAGTTGAGTAAATCTGAGTGAGAAGAATCAGGTGCGGACCACGGCGAGATCAAATTGGAACCATTTTGCCACCAAACGAGAAACAAAGATTGATCAGCGTTCAGTACGATATGTCTTTCAACACGACGCGGTGAATTACAACTAATATCAAATTCATTGAGTTGAAATTGAGTTCTTCGTTTCAACTTAAAAGTTTTGTACGCTTTATCGGCACTCGTAAAAATGGCGGTTATTTTTGGGTCGGTGTAAGAAACGAAAATAAAAGATTCGTCGACGAAAACAAAATCGACGATGTGTTCGGACACGAGTTTACCGATTAAATGCTTGTCAAATGAAATAAAACGTAAACGTTTCAAATCGCAGCTTTCGTAGAACAGCCAAACAATGAGTCCGTTGACGAAAACAAGATTAATAGCGTTCCAAACCGAAGACCAACGCAAGCAAACGATTCTTAAAGCATTGTTGCATTCGTTGGCATAGAGTAGCGTTCGCAATTCTTTCGCCCTTCGCTCCAATTTCTTATTTCTCGCATTTTTCGCTTCTTTCAACTGTTCGCAAATTTGCGAAACACGTGAATGTTGCAAACGAAACATCTGCTTTTCACTACTTTCACATCGAATTCAAAGCATGGTTGCGCTTTTCGCGAAAAGATCGAACGATCGCAATACGAATTCGCGCTGATTTTTGCTCGTTTCGAAGCTGCCGTTCGAAAGAAAGACGCTTTTCGCCGCTTGGCGCCGCTCGCCGACAAACAGCGCTCATTTCAATTTCGTCCCTTTGTGTCTGTTTCTAATGGTTACTCCCCAATTCGCCTCAAGCAACTGCACCTAAATCCTTTTCTCCTAAAAATGTTTTTACTAACAGTAGAATATTCGAATAATCTAAATTAATCAAATTTATGATTGAAACACTGCTTTAAAAAGCTGATAAGTTGTGAGTATGTGAGTAATTTTTTAGGACTGTTGTGAATAAGGCACTTTAAAACAAACGGGCTGCACTCTAAACAACATTGTCCAAAAATTTCGGGCGACAGACAGGTGGCTTTGTTTTAAAACCCTTTCAAACATCTAATGTGGAATTTTTCTGCATTTAACTAGCTTTCAAAATTTTTACTAATATTTAAACTTTACAGAGTGTTTCTTTCGAGGCGCTCCATTGTTTTTATTGAATAGTACGAAAATAACGAATTTTATTTTTTTATGCTTTTATTTTGAAGTGTAATTATCGAACGATAGTTTGATATGCATTTTTACGTTATTTTCGCTTTATTTGTAAATGAACAGAGTGCTCAGCAGAATAATGTTATAATCACAAATTGTACTCTGACATATAAAAACTTTGAGAAGTTTTTTGTCATCGTGCATCTGTTTGACATTTCTTTTGATAGATTGAACAAATTATCTTGACACACAAATAAAAATGTTAACAACCAAAACTAATGAAAGTCAAAGCGCATATTGAAAGCAGCTAATTTTTCGATGTCTCAAATCTTCAAAATTGGATTTTACGGCTTAAAACAGCTTTATAAACACTATTAAATGCATAAATCCACTTTTGACTGGCCTCGGTAGCACATCTCCGACCTATTTTTGCTATAAAAGCTTGTACAACCTCAAAGTAAAAAATTTTAACTTTAAAAACGACGAAAACAAATTATGTAAAAGAAAGCTTTATGTTCTTTGAAAATCACATAAAAAAGCCATCATCTCCTATAAATCTTGAATGTTCTTTAGTCTCTTTCGAAAACTTGTTCACTCTACCTTCAACTTGTTAAAATTCAAATTTTCATTCGACTTTCAAAATGATTATTCTAATTGATTTCAAATGCTTTGCTTTAATTTTACGCGCATTTAAACGCTTTTGAATAAATCATAAAAGTTTTCAATAATTCGCTCAATAAGCAGGCAAGCATAGTTTTAATTTGAAATCAAAATTTTTTGGTTTTAAACCTCGATGGTTGTTAAAAATTGGTTTTCCATAGAATTGACTAAACTTTTTAAAGAATATCTCACTCATCTATAACTTTTGTTTTAAAGCATATTTTCGAATAAAAATTCGAACAATACTCGAGTAAATACGAGGCTTTAATCTGTGACAGTAATCGCTTTCATTTTGAAATGATTATTGTTGTACAAACGAGACTTCAATGATACTTTGTGTTCAGATTGTTCGGGCTTTGAGTGTGAATCAAAACATAACACTTGATCAGTAGTTCAAGTTCAATAGAATAACATTAGTTCAATGTGATGCGATTTTGCAATTGCGCTATAACTCATTGTTGACCATAAGATCATTTTCAGTAGCGATTTTATGTTCCAACTTCGCAACAAAAGGTCGTGATGTGTAATATTCGTGACTGATCTTTTAGACTTATTTTTCAAATTTTTTTTATAATTTAAGGACTTATGTCTTATTCAATTAAATAAATTACAATTACAATTACAATTACAATCGATTTCTTCAACACTTCTATATGTTTTCAGCTTAAAAGATGGCGGCAAATGCATTAAATTTGCTTTTTGAAATGAGCAACAGTAAAAATTTGTTCTCTAACGGGAAACTCGATAATTTTGTTCTCGTTTATAGTTATTTAACTAATTTTTAAAACAAAGATCTTGTTTATTTTTGATTTTGTCGGCTAAGATTTTTCGCTAAATGTTATATCACACGCGTTAGCTGATCATTTGCAATCGCAAAAGTTTTCGTCAGTTGCGTCGTCAAACAATTGATTGATCGATCAATCCACACTGTGATTTAAATGGAGCATTTAAGCGGTTAGAAAACGCAAATTGAACACCTAATTAATCACAATCGAGCTCAACTATCTCTCGATTATTCGAGTGAATAAAAATGAAAGAAATTTTGATTTTGACTATCGAGTCACTGTGAAATAGTTCGCAAATATTGCGTTCTAAAAATGCAATAAGCGCGGTGAAAGCCGACGCGTTGTAATTGTTTTCGATTCAAATACTGCAATTATCGTTATCGTGTTTAGGCACTACTATCGAAAAGTCTGGCATTCGATTCACTTTCGTACATTGATAGTCATTTTGAAGTGAAGAGATAAATTGAAAATTGTTTATCGCTAAAAGTGAATAAGAGCAGAGAATAGTTCATTATGAAAATGAGTGCTTTTGAATTTCAAATGATCGGAGTGTAGAGCAAAGTGTTTTCACTCGATTCTCTTGAAACTAGAAAAGATAGCAAATGTCTCAGGCGCTCGAAACACGGCGAGACGCGTCCTGTTTACTTATTTGTTTTTATCGTGCTCTCGTTGAAAGCGCAAAAATCGATTCAACGCTTTGAAGCGCGCTAATTTCTTTTTTCGCATCTCGCTCTTAAATATAAATTGCTGAGCATTTAGAATTTTCACAGCCAAGTAAATTAGTGAGTCGGTAAAACGTGATGAAAGTGATTAAAATCGAAACAAATCATTCATAAAAAGTAGTGAACTTCGACTCTTACCCTTGCACCTTGTGTTCGCTTCTCACTTCGGTTCGAGCTTTAAATAATTTCTTACAATTGTTAGATCCAAGCGCACACTTATCGATGTCACATTTCTTTTTCGTCGCGTACTCGTAAATTAAATGATCAGCAGCCGTTGACGCTTTTCAATTGGCAGCGTTCCTAAAACGCTGAGATTTTCTGTTCGAGTGAAGCTTCGTTCGAGTTGAAATCGTAAATAATAGTTTTATTAATCAAACTTAATTACATGATTAATTTGCGGTTCTTTACTCGCAGTTTTTTCTGGTAAATTACATCCGCGACCAATTTATTTTGCTTAATTATTTTCTGTACAAATTTGAGCATCACTTGCATTATGAATACATAAACAATTATTTGAATGTATTGCACACTGCAATTCTGCATTTGAACCCGACTTACGGTTAATCGGAGGCGAGTGGAAAGTTTTCGAAAACATTTATTAAACTTTACGTTAATATCCTTTCAACACAACAATCAATGATGCAAAAGGATGCTTGTATCAAATAAAGAAAATTTTCTTTCGGTAAAAAACAACACGTGGTCAAACTGCAGTTTCGTTTAACTGCAAGAATTTGGTCATTCTAAGGCACTTTGCAAACACAGTCATTGTAATACTGATATAGATTTGGTGCTGCCTGGTGATGAAAACAGCATCTGCGGATCAAAAGGCGAGTAGGGCGCAGTTCCGAATAACGGAGACAATGAGAAGCCAAAGTTTAGATTGGTTGGAGTACCGGGAAAGCCCGAAGCATTTGGATGCCCAGGAAATTGAAAGTGTGTTCCTCCAGCGACGGCCGGTGAGCCTGAAGGGTAGCGAGGGCTTAGCAACAATGGACTCGCTAAAGAATTCCAAAAGTTGAACGCAGCCGAAGGCACCAATGCAGCGGGAGTATTCTTGGCCAGAAAGGGACTCGAAAATGTAACAATTGGTGTCTGAAGAGAAGAAGCGTACGAAGGGTTCAACCGTGTCGGACTCGTAGGAATTCCAGTGATCGGAGGAGGTTTCGGTTTGAGTTTAGCGTTTTTGTTCGCACTGTTATTGTCACTGTTTATCTCAGTCTTTTGTCGCGAAGATTGAGCTAAATTTATTGGTGAGGCATTGTCAGAAGAGCCTGTTGCCGAAGCCGGCGAGGAGGTCACTGAACGATTCGATTCTGGTGAAGGCGATCTCGATGAAGGTATAATTTTGATCTTTTTGGCCGAACTTCCAGAGCTCGTGCCATCGTCGCTTTCTAGCAACTCAGAACATACAGATTCATTATCGGTTTCATGTACATAACGCTTGCCGTTGTCGTTTGTTGTCTGACTGCTGCTGCTTCTCGGCGACGAGCTTTTACATGAAAGATCGGTTGGCTCGAGTGACGGTGAAGGAGATGTCGGGGGATGCACCGAGGGCAATGAGGAAGGCAGAAGAAACTTTTGATTTACATGATGAATGCCGTTAACGTTATTTACATTATTTATCGGTTTGTTGTTGCCGTAATGCGAGCCCGAAACTGATGCGATATCGGCTGTATTCGGACTTCCGCCTGTTCCGTTTATGCTTTCCATTTTCATGTGAAAAGGAATTTTGCTTTCCATTTTGATTATCTCAGGAAAAGAAACGAACCGATAAACAAATTTTTGTCCCAAAACTTTCTTAATAATGTTCTTATCGTAATAATAACGCAACGCACGACTTAATTTATCATAATTCATATTGTGCTTATTCTTGCGCAAACCCCAAAGGCGTGCAACTTCTTCAGCATTAACGAGCTTAAATTCGCCATCTGTGTTGGTCCATGTGATGATATGTTTGTACTGAGTGTTCAGTAGTAATTCCAGAAGGAATTGCCAAAGTGTAATATTTGTTTCCATTCCTGCGAACGAGAATAAAGGCAAAGCGTGATAAGTAAACGAATTCAAGTGGATATGTTCACATATTTTCCGCTGCTATTGCTGTTGCTGCTGCTGCGAGAGCAGGAAAAACGTACAAAAAGCTGCAAACAGATGAAGTAGGGAAAAATATATCGCAAACAAGTGTCTTTGGGTTTCAAATGTTTTTCGCTATGTAGATGTAACACTGGCGAAGCGATCGGTTTTTAGAGCAACGAAATAAAGTTTAATGCACACAACGTTCGCGTAAAAAACAAATTCAACAAGTGGCTGCGTTCACATCACTTCCACCAGAAGCGGAGGAAGCGAACAAAAGGATCGAGTTTTTTTTTGGTAAAAAGAGAAAAAAGAAAGGATACTGAGAATCGATTCGTTTATTTTTGACTTGCAGAATATACATGCAATAATAACGGGAGAAAGGACACAACAATAACGCGAATTAAGTGGAATAAAGCGACGCATACATACAAAATTTTCACACATACAGCGGAATTTGTTTTCGAAGTTCGGAAATCCGCTGTAGGTTTTGATACGCTTCTCTAGTGCAAGTTCGGCGATCACTGAGTTAAAACAAAAAACTGGCTTCTTTTCGCGAAAACAAACCCCAACTTGTTGTCGCTGCTTGGAATGTGCTTCTGCAAAAGCGTAAGCAGTGTTAAATGCTTCAATTCGCGATCATTTAAAAACGTCAAGAATTAGATTTTCGGCACTAATTAAATTAAAGCGTATACAATTGATGTTACATTTTAACAGAGACAAATTAATAGTTAAGGATGTCAGTAAAAGATGATTAAGGTTCGTTTAAACAGGATGATATGTGGTAATGGTCGTGATTGCGGGAAATTGGATCAGATACAATGCATACAACAACGTACACACCATTGCATACAACA
>NCKU01003130.1:0-16138 GCA_003675995.1 Dinothrombium tinctorium | reverse complement strand
TTAAAACAAATTTAAATGTGAAAACTAGCGTGGCGCAATTAGAAAGCGCGTTACCAGACGTTTTCACTTTCTTAAACTAAACTGCTTCTGTCGCATTTTATTTTACTTATTCTCTGTAGTTTTTGCTTAAAATGATTTTTTAATTTAATTATTTAAATTATGCATTTATAAATTTATTTGAATTTGAAAAACGTTTTTCTGAATTTATCAGTATGTCAATTTTTTAAATTTAATTTACTATCTCAAATTTTGAAAAGGCTCGTTGTTGCAAACGCGGATAACGCGCTTTCCAACTGCTTCACGTTAGCTTTCACATTCAAATCTTTTTCAAAACCATTTAATATGTGAAAAGTTTGCACTCAAACTGCTTGCGATTTTGAACTCAAGTGTTAAAAATTTTTTAAATATTCGTAATCAACTCAAGGAACACTTTACAATATTTTTTATTTCACGAACATCCACGGGTTAGAGTTGAAAGGTTTGGCGTGTTAGTTGATTGTATCTTATGCTGACACTGAAGAGCAATCTGACAATCGTAAACAAATAAATTTAGATACTTTTTACAAAGAAACCATTCGAATGGTTACAGAGCTTTCGCACAAAAGTGAGCCATTAGCAAAGATTCAAATGCGGCATTAAAGGATTGATGGTGCCTTTTGGCACAACGTTCGTGCGACATTTTATTCATTTGCCAACTTTATAATTCAGTCTATGGGGAAATTTTTTTTAATGCTACAGGTGGCCGACCATGAATTTTAATCGAATTTGCTTTTTGATGTAATTTTTTTAAACTTTATTTCAATTTAATTTTCTATTAGATATTTTGTATAAAATGGACGAATCAAAAAATTTTTTATTTATCAACTATTATCAACTAGATTTTTCGACAAGCAATCAACATGAAATTCAACAAAAAAAGTTTTCAAAAAACAAAATCTAATTAAAATCAGTGAAGTTGTTCGACAATAGCATTTGAAATAAAAATTTTCCCAATAGACTTAATTATAAAGTTCGCACATGAATAAAACTTCTCGTCAGCGCTATATGCACAAAAAAACTTTGGATGCCTTATTTGAATCTTTAAACTTTGAATAAAAGCTCTGTGATGTTCTGTAAGAAGTGTCGTCTTAGATTTGCTGTAAATTTTTGAAAAACAATCAGTTCTTGCTGGTGAAGTTGGTCCTTAAATGAAAAAATGAAAGATACTGTCGACTATTTTAAAAAGATTATCTGTGAAAAGGAATCAAGTTGTCACAAATTCAGACAAACAAGTGCTTTTATCAACCATAGGTTACTAAATCTTAATAACCCCAAAGCTCGGCTTCAGAACTCTAGAGATTCATTGTTACATCATTACCATACACAATATTTAATCGAAATTCCTCTTACATTGTGGTTAATTATAAACACGATGAGCGGACTCAGTGACAAATCGAAACCATAAGCGCTCCGTTTTCGACGCTCTCGCTAAAGAATTGACTTGATTCAGTAAATTTATTTGCTAAATAAATATATAATAACATTCGACTTCTAAGGACGATCATTTATCGCCAAGTGAAGAGATAATCTTTTGCTTCGCAACGTGCACACTCATGATTTTTGTTATTTCTCTATCTTCATACATACATGATAAGTACATTCAAATGAAATAGAAGCACCAACTCTTGATCTTGATATTATGACTTATACATGAATCTAGAGTAATATATTATGGCTATATGTTGGATTGCTTCTTTTGTACGCATGAATTACATAGGTACATACATCAAAATAGCAATGATTACGCATTTTAGTTAAGTTAACGTAGCATCGAAGCTCATTTAACTTATGCTCTTAGTTACAACGTAGATGAAAACAGCTTAGACGGAAGCGATTAGCGAATAGGATTGATCATAAACATTGTGGAGTAATGATACAACTTTTATATGTTTCTTTGAAACATCGCCATCCATTAAAGCCCATTGTTTAGCATCATTTTGCATCCATTCTTTTGCCTGTTCACGAATCATTATAAAATGAACAATCATTACTCCTCTTTCCATTAATGTACACATAAGCATTGTATTCATCGCATCCATTCTAATTAAAATTCAATCCTAATTCAATTCTCACATTTTGCCCTAGTATTTTGCACAAAAATTTTCGACTTTAAAAGTGCATTTTGACACCAGCTACAATCAATGCAGCAGTTTTTCAGATTTGTTTGCCACTTAATCCCTTTTTCAAATTGCAAATACAATTAAGATTGGCACTCTTTAGCAGCAGTAAAATCATTGCCCACAGCTACAGTGTTTTGTTCCTTTTTTCTATTTATGAATTTGGTCTTTTCAATTCGCGCTATTTGCTCTCTGCTTTATTTGTGTTCATTGCAGTTTCTTCTCTTGTCATTTTATTACCATAATTTTAATCCAAGACCGTGTGTGCGAAAATATTCATCGATCCTAGAACAACGCTTTAACTACTTTGCTCTTATTCGCTTAAGAAAAGCAAAGCTCAAAAAGTGATATTTGACTTTTTAACTTAATGAAAATTACTCGAAATTAAATTAAAAATGGAAAGTCATTTGCTTACTTAAAAAATTATTCCACGTGGATTCATTTCAATTTTCTGTTTTGAAACAAATTGTGAGTGAAACTAAGCTGAAAAGCAGCTTTTTCAATTCAGCACTAAACAGCACGATTCAATTAATGAGTGTAAAACAACGAACTTGCGAATGCTTTGTTTTGCACTTGCTTCAAAAAGTATTTTGAGTAAACACAGTTTCCACATTGATAGTAATTATTAATAACATTCACAAATCCTGCATCTGTCTTTTATTTCGACTGTTAGCCACCATCATTTGTTTGGTTTACTGAATGCCAGTGTTAACTCATCTTATTGTCCACAGGTTGCCCACGCATCATTACGTTTATCATCCTGCAGCACCGTCACCGTACCTACCAGGAGCTCCTGGTCTCATCCTTCCGAATCCTGCAGCTCCTTTGACGCCTACGCATTTTTTCGACTACCCACCGGCCGCATATCCTCCGCCACCGCACCCGTATACCAATGGTTTCGAATCAGCAGCTACTTACGCACCTTTTCATCCACAACATCATCCTGGTGCCACGATAGCCACAGCGACAGTTGCTGGTGCGGTTGCTGCCGCAGTTTCGACGACAAGCAGCGCGTCGGCCGCCGGCGCGCCCGCAGTTGCAACAGTAAACCAAAGCCATTTATTCAATGTTTGAAAATGAACGCAAGTTTAGCAGAACAAATGTTAAAAATAGAAGCTTTTGTTTCAATTAGTTGCGGAGAAGATAGCAAATATTAGATGTAAAAACTATTTAATGAAACTCATTACTGTTTTCTAATCAGCATAAAATCGAAAGAAGACGAAAATGAAGAAACAAAGTTTTTAATTCTCAGATTTTATGATTATTTGGTATATAAACGAAAAAACGTTTAATTTCTATGAAAACAAAAAAGACGAACAAAAATTGTTGAAACGGATAATCTTTGTTAGCATTAAGAAGACGGAGGAAAAATAATCTCATCAATTTGAAGACATCATTTAGATGTCATTTCGTTGTTTCAGACTTCAATATAAATCAAGCGAAAGCCGCAATTGTTTCGAGCGCAAAGCGAATTACGAACGAAACGATACTTAATATGAAGCGATAATGAAATAAAGGACAGACTGTGCGCTGGAAACAATTGAAAAATAAGAGAGTATGTAATTTTCAAATAGAACATATTAATAATATTTCTTCCTTACATCGTATGAATCCATTATGCATACACAACGCATGCATACACCACTCATGCATATGTACACAATATGTAATGCTAGGCGTTATACTAACATTATATTAATAGCGATATAGATTCGCGTTAGAGCAAGAAAAAAATCATAATACTCATTAATTAGCTAGAAGTGAAAGTGTAGCTCATATTTATTGTTAGACGAGAAGCATAATTTAATAAATTTGTAAAATCACTCATAAAACGATCGCAGCGAACGTTAAAAATATAAATTTAATTTAATTTCTGAAAAACAGAAACGCTTTGCTTCCTCTAATTTTAATTGTACTCGAAAGCAAAGCAGACACCCATAATTTCGTTAACCGTCAATGCAGTTCTCGTCGTTGCTTCCATTTTCATACTCATGTAAATTACATGTCTTACTCTCTTTCTCTCCCTCTCTCTTTCTCTCTCTCTCTCTCTTTCTCTCTTTATCTATCTATCTCACTCTCTCTCTCTCTCTCTCTCTCTCTTGCTCTCGTTCACTCGTCGACCAAATTATTTGTTAGTCCAGAAAAAATACCCGAAAAAAGACTTAAAAAATATGAATGCTTATTGAAGGTGCCTTTCCGAAAATAGGGAAACATTTAAAATTTCGAAATAACCTTCCACGAAAGTCGCTTGTGCCTTACGGTGCCCTCGAACGAAGAAAGAAAAGCAGTTTCGATGAGGAAACAATTAATTTACATTCTGTTAGCAATCGATTCTTCACTAGAACGCCTAATTCTGAGATTTATTTCGATTGCTGAACGATGTGCGCGTTCACCAGAGTTTAAGATCAAATTTAAAATTTGTATCGGCAAAACGTTCGCTGTCTAATCTTATTGTGTCGACACCGTTCTTTTTTTCGATTAGTGATCGCTTAGGCCGATAACTGACACTTCTAGTTAGTCGATTTCGTATCGTAGGTGGTTAAAATTTAATTACATGAAAATGCTAGTCATTGCTCTCTCATCTTTAATAAATAACTGACGACAATTATATATGGAGAAAATAAAACTCATACTTCACCGCTGTATACTTAAAAAAAATTAAGAACCCAAAGCAAACAAAAAAATGTCTAATTTATGTGCCAAAAATTATATTGTCGTATCTATTACTGTAAAGTATAAAGGTTAAGAAAAGATTTGTTGTTAAAATATCACTATTATTACATTATTGCTATTATTGTATATTACTATTATTAATTTAAGATAATATTATTAATAATCGACTAGTCTTTAAATAAAATTCAAAAATAAAATCTCGTTTCGTTATTGCTATCGCAAAAATTTTCTCATTCCAAAAACTTTTCAACTCGTATTTTCGAGAATCGATCGACACAAGAGTCGAGGCCGGATCAAAAACAAAATTTCTAGAAGCTTGTTACTGAGTACTTCTTCACTTCAAATTCGTTTTTAAATGTCTCCGAACTAAATAAAAATGTATTTACTGCGTACATCTTTTCGTGTTGCTCTTAAAAATAAACTCGAACATTGAATGTAGCTTGAGAACAATTTTACGCGGATTAATAATCATTTTATGATTTTGTATATTTCAATAAAAATCTGAGCAAACAAAAGATAAACTCGCATGAAATGCGAAACGCTCTTGGCATTGTGAAAGATATTCGCCTGTTTCTTCGCAAAACTGTAAGTAAAATGAACGAGATTAAAGTCTTTTGGGGGATTTCGCTTCTTACGTCGACGTTTTATTTAACTTTTCTGCTAAAAATCAACAATTTTAATGCAAGTAAAATTATGGATTTCATATTTTTATAATTAGATATGTTAAAATGAGAATTTATGCGAACCACTCGCGTAAGTATTTAAGCATTTTTTAGTCAAAAATATTCAAGTGTTTTTAATACGATTTTCATTACAAGCTAGATTTTGTTGAATGCTACTCAATGAAAACAATCATAAAAGTAAACAGAATAATTTTATTCCGTCTTCCACTGTTTACGGCAGAACACAACAAATGCTTCTGCGAGATTGGCCAGATAACCAATTAATTTAGCGCTCTTTCGAGTACAAAAATTTTGAATATTTGCTTAACAACATTGGATTAAAACGAGGTAAGTTTGTAGAACAGAATTTATTCATGAAAAGAAAGTTTATCGCGTTCACAAATTTCAACAACCGCAGTTCAACAAGATTTTGTTAGATTTAAAAATGGCTGTAATTGTAGCACTCTTGAAAGCATTCTGCTCATAAAAATTTCAGCTTTTTATCAATTTTGTTTAAACAAACATCTTTCAGTATATTCAAGCGAAGGTGAATAGTAAAATGTGTGTTCAAGTGAGCGAAGAATAGTTTTTCAATTTTTTTCATGCGACGATTTCATAATAAGTTAATTAAATTGCTTTTTGTGTTAGTTAGAACAAATAAATTAGAAAGAATTCTTAAATAAATTTAAAAATGTCGAAAGTAAAAATGAACACTTCAAAATTATTCTAATTTTGATTCTTTGGAAATATGGTGAGCAACAGATTTATTATTGCCTCAGAAAATGTAGTGCCGAGACGCATATTGTTCCATCGCCATTCGAACGCTAATTGAAGCTAGTTGAACGCAGTTTTTCGTGCTTTCTTATCACATTTGATAGCGATTGCAAACAGTGAAATGAAACAAAACTGAAACAGTTTCGACGCAAAGTGAAATATTCATTTTAGTTATAAAAAAATTCAAAAATTCGTTTTATTTTTCAAAACTCACTTTACAAATGGTGGAATGTGTGCCAAAAATAAGTGATTTCAGTGTGACTTGTTTTGTTTTGTAAAAATATTTCACGAGTTATCGTTTGTTTTTAAATGACAATTCTGAGCAATCATTACCCATTTCCATTCAGTCTCATCGTTTTTCCGATGTCATCAATGGTAAGTTAAGAATTTATTTGCATTTTAAACATTCATCGCTTTTGATGTTGTTTATTTATAAAACAAAATTTTATTTCAAATTAAGAAACGCGCGCTTAGCTTGCGCCTCTCCATCAATTATCGCCAGGACAAACATTTTTCCAGAAATTGTATGTTATTACCAGAACAAGTACTTAGAGCAAAACATTTTGGCAGGAACTGTATCCAAATTTATGTATATAAAATAAAATGTCGGAAGCAAAATAAACACTTCAACATTATTCCAATTTGATTCTTTGGAAATGTAGTGAGTAACCTGATAGCAACAGGTTCATTATTGTTTCAGAAAATGTATTGCCGCTATGCATATTGTTTGCTCGCCGTTCGAAAGTTGATCAACAATTTGAATCCAGTTTTTCGTGCTTTCTTATCAAATTTGAAAGCGATTGCAAGCAGTTGAATTCAACGCAAAGTGAAATGTTCATTTTGTTTATAAAAAAATTCACAAATATTTTTCAAAACTCACTTTAAAAGTGTGCAAATAAGTGTTTTAAGTGTTACTTGTTTTGTTTTGTAGGAATAGTTCGCGGGTTATCGTTTGTTAAACGACAGTTCTGAGCAATCATCAAGCCATTCAATCAATTTTTTCGATTTCACCAATGGTAAGTTAAGAAAATTATTTGCATTTTTAACACGCATCGCTTTTAATGTTGTTTAAAAAACTGATTCGCTTCGCCGATGGACTCTACTCGTTGAGTAGATTCAGAATATATATGCATCATGTGGGTGGGTACCCCGCTTATACTTTAGCTGGTATACTCAAGTTTTACCGATTTTCAGTCAAATTAAAAAAAAATGAATTGAATTTGAGCCAAATCTTCGTTACAATAATTTACGAAAAATTTTTGAAACTAAAAATTTACATTAAAAACTCTTGATCGAATAACTGTGAAATTTTCACTTTTGCCTGTTTTAGCTGAACATTAATTTATTACTCTTTTAATGCATGGAAGAATTTGCATTTTGCATTTCAAATTTAAGTTTCAAAATTGTTATTATTGTTGCAAAAATTAAAAATACAATTTTCTAAACTAATATCTTCTGCTTTCTATAAGCCTTCAAAATTGTTTAAATAATTACTGAGCAACTTTTACAGTTTAGAAGTGAGCAAAAGTTGCGAGCAAGATATTGAAAATCCTCTTCTAAACTTGATTCATGCTAAAAGAGAACAAAATTTTCATTTAATATACAGTAAGAGGCAAAACAATTCCCCACCCCAAATGCGCATATGCATGCTAGTGTGGCGAATTGTTTTGCCTCCTACTGTACATTCAAAGCTTAAGTTAGATACAATGTAGAGAGTTACATTAAAAAGCTTTTTAAAGTAAATCTAGGCAGGTGAAGTGTAGGCGAATGTCAGAGAAAAATAATGCGAATATAGTCAAAAATCAAAACGTTATTTAATAATGAAGAATGAACCTCCAGAGAATAATCTAAATAGTCGCGTGATTATTGAAAGCTCAAGAAGGTTCCGTCATGACGACAAAGTGATACTAAGCATTTAGATTCACTATGTTTCAAAAGTTTGCAGTTCACAAGCATCAGCGAAGAAAAGAGAATGAAACGAAATGCGTGAAGAAATGATGAGAGTTGTGCCATCCGTCGAACGAGGAAGTGAGAGAAAAGTTTGAATGTGCGAATTTTGCCGCAAAAAAAAAATTGATTCTCGCTCGCAAACGAAAGCAAATGTAAATATCGCGTTTTATGTGACACAGGAGTGACATTAAATAAGCTTTAATGCTCGCTTTTGCAAGTTTTTGCCGCGCTTTTCTCAGAACGCTCGACGAATAGGATGAAATGGACGCTGAAATTCATCCTTTGAGACAATATTTTTGCGCCATTATTTGAGACACGTTTCGCTCAAAAAAGTAATGAAATAAAGCGACGATGAAATTTATTTATCGTTTCTTTCATTTCGACTTTGCAATGAACTCACTTTTCGTAATGATTTCACGCATTTCTACACCGCTCTACACAATTTCTTTTCTTCGTTTTCAATTCGAGAATGAAACAGCGTTTAAAATGAGCGCAATTTATTAAGCGCATTCTGCTGAAAAACGCCGCTTTGCTTTTTTTAATTTGATTGCTATCAGAGTTGGGAAACCAGCGACCATATTTATTTACACAGCGTAAAAATAAATTTCGATTGAGCACGACAGGTTTATTTGCAAACGATTCATATTAGAGAATATAAAAAGTATTTCTAGCGATGGTTAAGCTAATTATCGACGTTATGCCAATTATCATGCGATCCGTGAAAGTCCGAAATTGTTTTCAATCGTTTTTGTTGAACACAAATTCCATGAATTTTTTTCGATTTTTTAATTTAATAAGTTATTCTACTACTTTTATATACTAAAAAATCGATTTTCTTCGCGTTGTTCTTTTGTAATTTGTAATAACCACAAAAAATTTGTTTGAATTCGTAGCTCTACTCATAATCAAGGCAAACCTCGCTAAAAGTTGCCCAACTTTTTATGGTTATTTAGCATTTTTATAATCAAATAGCACAATTAAACTTTCTTTTAGCGCTTATCTAACAAGATATTTTACAGCCGATAAGCGCTTTTGAAACAAATGCTTTCAATTGTGGATGCGTTTTTACAAAACAATTATTTGACCAAATTAATCAACTTTTAAGTTGCTTTACTTCATCTATTTTAGCCATAAAACTGATCAAAAATTTTGTTTATTGCTTTCGGAGCTATTTCAGAATGCAGTTCCACTGACACATTGGTTGTTTCAACAAACACGAAATAATAAAACTTATTTCGAGTTTATTTGCTTACTTGTGACAGAGCGCTTAGACACATTCTTTACCACCCATTGAATATGTTCAATATTAAGCGTGTAAAGCTTTATGATAACATAACTCTGATTAACGAGCTGTCGGCTTGCGAAGTGAGGTGATAGGAGAGTAGCGAAAAGGCTGGCGATTGCAATCATCGAACTCAATAAACAGTGCAGAAATAGAAGGCAGAAGAATAAGAAGAGCCTCGGTGGCGCAGTAGGCAGCGCGTCAGTCTCATAATCTGAAGGTCGCGAGTTCGAGCCTCGCCCGGGGCACTTCGTTCATTTTGCACCTTCTGCTTTCCACTATCAGCTGGTTTTAGTGTTGCTGCTTTTTTGAGATCGCGCGTTTCTAAACTGCGAAATGAAATCTTTGCAAACGGCGAGAAAGCAATTGCGACAAGATTATCCGTACGCTTTCATGCAATGCTTGCCTGAGGTATGCAACTTTTATTTACAATTCATTTGCTAACCATTTAAATAGTGGTGACAAAAAATGGCTACCTTCTAAACTGACACGATTTGTGAATCATTTTACGGACAGCTTTCGAATAGTTTGAACCAACACGTTGTTAAATTAAAACAAGCCGTATTCTTGTCATAAACTGACGAATGGAAAGTAGCCATTTTCATTATCCCTCTTGGTCTCAGCTCTTGCGAGAACGTTTTGCTATCTTATTAATATTTATATCTTCTCCGTTTATACTATTAATACGCTATCTTTAGTGTAATTAAACCAAACATTTAGTATTTAGTTTTTGGAGAAACTTTAACTTTATTGATAAAATATAAGACTTAATGTGCTTAACAAAGTGTGAAATTATAATTTTGACATTTCAACTCTGTGTTGTTTATATTTCTACGTTATAGAAAGAAATCTTTAGCGTTGCATCTTTTATGATTGAAAAAGAATTTATTCCGAAAGGGCCTATCTACAGTAAACTGCACAAAAATTCCCCACCATAGCATGTATATGCGCATTTCCTTTCGGAATAAATTGATTCAATTGATAAAAGTATTTTTATTGAAAATTTTTGAGCTGCAATAATGTGCACATAGTTTTAAGTATTGATACATGTCCATAAAATAAACGTAAATCACGAGTCTTAATTATGAAAATATGTGTTAAAATGCTCGATGTCAACGATAACTTATATATGTCTTATTGTGTAAATTTAAATAGGCATCCGTTTATGGTAAATGCGTCGCCAGTAATGATTTCGGTGCTTTGAAGAAAGATGACTGCACCAAAGAGTTTAATAACTTGAAGGAATGTATTAAACGGACGTTGCAGAAACAAAAGCTATGATAACGATTAACTTAGAACCAAGCATGAAAATAAAAGTTGATTCAACATAAACGAGCTTTTTTGTTGCGCTCAATGTCACAAATCTCCAACAGTTTTCTTTTTATCAAAGATTTCCTATGCGGTAGATATTTCTCAACTGCTTTATGAAAGTTTTGCTCGAGTTGAGCTCCGATTCGATAAATTTCAGATCCCTTTTGATTATAGAGGCCACATAACTGAAAAAGTCTATTGACATCTTGGATAAAATCATCCTCCAATTTGTAACTTTCACTTTCTAATTTGCGTCGTATACGAGTGAGATCGGTTGATCTCGAATTATTTACACTCGATGCTCCTTCGAACGGCCTCGAAAACAAATCGCTGTTCTGGTGACAAAATAATTCGAGTAAAATTCTTTGGCAAGGTTTGATGAAAGATGCGCGATCGCCAACTTTCACTGGACTCTTATTTTGCGATCTTGGAGGAATAATTTTCATCATTTCAGTACACATGAGGCAAGTCCATGCAGTCCTACAATTGATTTTCATTAACTATTAAATTAAAGATAATTGTAAAATTAACACTTACTTTGGGATCTCGGTTAAAGCAGGGATGTGACATTGCAAGTGGAAAGTTCGCGGACATTTGTCGCAACACAACAATTCACCTCCATCTTTACAAACAGAGCAGAATTCATCGGTTACTTCTGCTTCCATCTCTTCATCGTCTTCTTGCTGCATTGGTTCGGTACATATTTCAGTATCTGAACTTAAGCCATTTTGATTTTGAGGAGAGTCTTCGTTTGGAGTATAAATTACTTGCACTACGTTTTCGTTCGCTATGTCAGATGTTGTATACTCAATGCTTGAACGCCGATCTTCTTTACTCGACTGCCTCAATGTCACTGTGGAGGCAAAGTTTTTCGGTGCAATTGATTTCGTTTTCCTAGAGTTTTCCTCTGCTACTTTTTCATTGCCATTTAAGGTAGCTGGTGAACTAGCAGGAGCAGAAATCGATTTTTTCAGTATTTGTGAAGCCGATCGATTAATAGTCACCACCGAGTCGGTACACGATGGAGTAGGAGTTGTTGTAGCACTAATTGTTATTTTATCATTTTCCGTTGCTTTGTGTACATTTTTCGGTGATGCCAAACTATTATTTCTGAAAAAATAAAGTATTTATGCGTAACTTATTTGCCAAGGTATTTTGAAAACTTACTTTTTGTGTTCTGAGTCTTTTTCTTGGTTCGTTGAAGAGTTTGGTAACGGAGGATTCAATATAACTAAATTAGGAGACTTTAACGGCTCTTGTACAGGATTAGATATTGCTGGATTTGGTTTCAGAGTGAGAGTTGCAACTCGACGATTCTGGAATAAGTCAGAGGTTGACTAGTTGAAAACAAAATATGATGAAACAAATATGATTCAATCAAATCAAATATGAACCTACCGTTGATTGATTATTTGAACTTGAAATACGGAGAGGAGGGTATAATTGAACTGGAGTTGGTGGGAGGGATGTGGGAGTCTTTGGCAGCCCCAGTTGAGTTAACTGTTGCAAGGCTTGAGCTGGCACTTGAGGAGAACCATGTAATTGATGAAAAGGTTGTTGCTGCGGCTGTTGTAAAATTGATTTAAATTGAATTTGTTGAGGCTGCTGCTGAAGTCGCTGTTGTTGTTGCTGCATTTGCGGCAATGGCTGAATGGGTCGCAAATTCGACTGCAACGGTTGAGATACGTAAATTTGCTGAATGCCTTGTTGCTGATTGGCCTGTTGATTTATTTTTTTAGCCGCTACTTGTTGCTGTTGCTGTTGTGTGGAAGGTGCTGGTGGTTGTTGTCGCTGTTGCTGTGGTTTTTGCTGCTGCGGCTGCTGGTGAGAAAGCAAAAGGCGAAAACTTTGTTCCACTGCTGCTGTTTGCGATGTTTTCTGAACAGATGTTATTGGTTGCTGAACGTTGACACAATTAACTGAACTACTATATGGAGGAAGCTGTGGTCGCGAAGAAATAGGATAAGTGTTAGGTATAGAAAATCGCTGAATCGAGTTTCCTTGAAGAAGATGCCTTGTTTGAGGAGATGACACGACTGGAGCACCTGAAGATGGAATATGATTAATATAATTTTGTTGTGAAACCACTGATGTATTTGGTTGCGACCCAAGCAACAAAGGCAAAGCGGGTGCTGACGGCACATTCATATTCTGGTTCAGATTCAGAGGTGATAGAGTACTGTGTGAGTAGCTGTTTGGATAATTTTGAGGCATGAAACATAAACACGGAGAATTCGAACAAACTGCACTCGAAACATTAAAACACTGACTACAGGATGCATTAGGACTTGGTGCAGAAAGCTGGCGTTTGGGAGAAGGATTATTTTCGATGATTTCTATTTCGGATGAAAAGCGTTTACGATTTATTCTCTCACTATTAACACTTGTGTGACTTCCATTCGCGATTGTGTTCTGAAACAGAGTGGAAGTGCTATTACTTTGAATTTGTCCGACAGTCTTTTTGCTCGTCGTTATCTGTGCCGAGTTCTTAATCATAATTTCGATAGAGAAGGACTGAAATTCAGATTCAAGCCGAATCTCGAAATCTTCATTTGCATTTGGTCCAGAGCATTGTTTCTTTAGCAAGTTATCAACCTAAACATAAATAATGAAATCAATCAATTCTTGGATGGAAATTTACCTGAGACTTAATCATTGACTTGTTAGATAACAATGCTATTGGATAATCATGCTCCATGATCCAAGTTAAAAAATTTTCAATATCTTGAAGCGCAACTTTAGTATTTTCGAGATTCTCCTTATTTTTTGAATAATATTGAATTTGCTCATCGCATTTTTTACCCAATTCTTCAGATAATTGAATGGACAACTCGTCGATGGCGCTTTTTAATTTATCGGCATATTTGACAATGTCCTCATGAACTACTTTTCTTCGTTCTTGTACCTTGTTTTCCTTTTCACTCAACAAATTTAAAGTGCTTTGCACTAAACTTCGTTTTTCAGCCATTTGCTTCTTCGAATCTTCAATCTCTTTCAAAAATAAGCTCTTCATTGCTTCGATAGTTTCCCAATGATGATTTTTGTGGCTTTCCGATATTTGACATTCTTTACAAGTAATTTTATTGCAATCTTTGCAATAGTGTGTGTAGAGTTCCTAAACAAGAGCATTTAAAACACTTGCCAGTATCCATAGACTATTACCTTTTCATGTTGCTCACAGCTCCTGATCTTTTGAATTATGATATCAAGTTCTGATCTTTGCTTTGACTTTTGCCTTTCGATTGGCTTATGTGTCTTCAGTAGTTTCATGACCGAATGATTGTCGAAACACTTCTTACAGAGACCACCGTTTTCACATTGATTACAAAAAGCAACGATATTCTCGTTCGGAAAAGGTGTCTCACAGCAGGAACAGCTTTCGAATGAATCCCATCGTGGAGCATTTTTATCCTTAACATCAGTCTCAGAACTCACTTCATTCTCGTTAAAGTTTTTATTTTGAAAAAAATAGTATAAAAGAAATAAGTTTTCTTTGCATTGCGAAGAAGTAAACCGATGATTACATTTGTGACAATATGCTGAATTATCATTTGTCGCTGCAATTCAAAAAGTTTGAATTAATTTAAGCATTGAAACATTGTGAGAAGCGGGCAATCATTAAACAACAAGCGTTTAATCGCAATGTTGTGTAATACATTGCATCATATATTAAACACATGCTTTTTGAGCGAAAACTTCGGTACTCATTCATCTATTAGCATTGAGATAAACACCTCGCGAATGATTAACTTGTTTTTAATTAGATTCATTGACAAGTATCATTTCTCAGATACTTTTGCAATTTAAAATCTCTTTTAAAAAGTGTTTTAGCTTTTGATAAAATCGAGTTCACATTGCATAGACTCGAATCGCTGAAAAAGAAAAATGATTTTGATACAAATGAGAAATTTAATGAAAAAAGCAAATTACATTTAAAACTTTGAAAGTGCAGCGTGGAATTGAAAAGAAAAATATACAAAACTCAAACTTCAAATGGAAAATTTGAGTTTGAGAGGGAAAGTGAACAGAAGTGAAAGCTAAGCGAATATTGAAGAGCGAAAGATTCTCTTTCTCGCAATTTTTCACAACGATAAAAGCGAGTTATAGAAGAGTTTTGAACGATCGAATGCGAATGCAAGACAAGAGCGAATGGAAGGAGCGGTAGCCGTCAAATAAAAATTGAGAGCAAAGAAGAGGAGACTTACAAGTTTTGCTGGCATCGGTCGCCACCGATTGCTGTTGCGTCGAAAGATCACCTTTGGCCGATTGCCGCTCGTCTTCCTCCGCCTTCACGTCTTCGATGCAAATGCCGCAACAAGTGTGGAGACATGGCAAGAGATACGGCTTCGGGTCCGGCGTCAATTCGTGGTCGCAAATGGCGCACTTTCGCCAGCAATGGGCCGATGGGACGCTCGTCGCACGACAGGTCGTGTGGCCGCCGCTCATCGCGCGGTTCGCGAGATGCGCAAAGCGTCGAAAGGGCGAAAACGAATGAAACAATGAAACAATGTTTTGAAAAGATCGTCTCGCGTTCTATTGTTGAGAGTGGCGTTCGTTCGCGACGAGACCACAATTCAGCGCTCGCTGTGTGCGAATCGTTCTCGACGCGTGCGCAGCGCGCGCGGTGTCGACGCTCGTTTGGCGCGAAGCTCCCGGTTTCGCGAAAGTGAGAACGGCCCGTTGCCGCGGCAACGGAACTGAGCGCTCGTCGCGTTCGTCGCTGTTCGTTGAACTCGATGCAAGCGCAGCGCGAGATGCTAATCGCCGCGATCGAAAGCGGCACAACGCTCTCGCTGCGACTGGCGCACAAACCGGTATTCGCGTTCGGTCGCGACGCCGAACTGAAACGCGGCCGAAAGCCGAACGCAGCCCACTTTCCAAACTAGATTCGATCGCACTCGATTCGCTTTGCAATTAGCCCGCTTCTCAATGCTTGCACACGGCTCCTCCAATCTTGGCTTCTGTTCGAACGATTCTTCAATTTGCTTTGCAATCCAAGCTTTTCGAACGCGTTTCGATTTGCAAAGCGTGCTTTTCAATGCAAACTTCTTTAAATTGGCACTTTATGTAACATGGGGTCGAAAGCTAGTTATTCAATTCGATTCGGTTGCTGTTGGAAACTGAACGATTATTTGTCCAATTAAGACGATTTCAAGGATTATCTTTGCTGAAAATCACAAAACTGTCAATGCAATTAAACCATCGATTTGCTTAACATTTTCAAATAATCTTTAGTTTCCATCGTTTTCTCATAGAAACCATTATTGATTCAATCTCAACTTTTGCGCGAAACGTTCAGTTTCTCACAACTGTCAGTGATCTGAAGCGAA
>NCKU01003129.1:0-16140 GCA_003675995.1 Dinothrombium tinctorium | reverse complement strand
AAATTGAGCAGAGAATGATTGAATTATTTTTAGTAAACATTTGTACAGTAACAGTTTCGACATTATCATGAGTTTCATGGTTTTTCATTCCGAATTCAATACATTGTAGATTATTTTTAATTCCTATAATTACTCCTCCACCTTTTCTTTTTATTCTATCTTTACGAAAAATATTGTAATTTTGATTGATAAATTGTAATAAGTTGTCAAGAATATTGTGTTTCAGGTCGATATAATGTTACTGAAATGAATATTTTTATTCCCTCCACTAGAAAAATTATAATAAATAGCTTGGTAACCAAATAAGTCTAATAAAATTTTTGATTTAAGTTTCTTTTAGACCTTTATTCGATTAGAAAAATTTTTTACTACAAAAAATATGAAAAGTTCATAAGAGGTTATTTAAAATTCTTCACATTTTCGTTTTTAAGTACTTTCCAAACTGTTCTGTTAAAAATTGATTCTATCATTTCGTTTTAACCGTCGATCTTGACTTTTAAATTTTTACAAAAAAAAGTAGATAAAAGACCGATAAGAAAATTTTAGAAATATTTTAAAATATAATGATGATCATTATTATTTTTTATAATTTATTTTTCATTTTTACTTTTTACTTAATAAATGAATGTTAATTTTGAAATGTCTTCGAATGAATAAAATGAAGAATGAATAAACGTAAATAATGAAATAATTTCAATTCATAAAGGTGATATTGACTATTATGTGTTTTATTATTACTTAATATATGTCTTGCAAAAATAAATGTCTCACATTTTGTAATATCTGAAAAAAAATGTTTCATCCTTAAAATTTATAAAATAGATTCTAGTCAAATCATTGAAGTTTCCTCTTTAGCTATGTCATGCATTCTCCTCTTTTTAGTAAAAACATTTTGCTAAAAATTTATTGTACTGATAATCACAAACGCTTACACGTAAAATCAATCTTAAGAATTTTACGATCAAAACGTGAGAGAAAGGAATCAAAAACAAAATAAATCGATTATTTCTTGAACCAAATTGTCTTCTTAAATTTATCTTCCTAAATTCTCTTTGCTTGCCTTTTCTCCAATCAAATTTATGAAAAGTTTATTAAATAAAAATCATTGCTGTTATAAAAACTTTTTTCATTTTATTACAGTAACATATGGCTCTTCTTTCTGTATTTGGTTTTTAATGTTCTCAGTGTAAAAGCATATTTATGAAACCTAAAAATTGAATTTAACATGCATTTACGAAAATCGAAACAAAGTTCTAACGAGTTTCATCAAAACAAAGCTTTAATTGGTAAAATCTCAATCACAAATAGCCACTTACCTTCTTAAGTCGCTTTGAATAACTAAGAAACTGATCAAGAATTTAAAAACAAGTGAGTAATTAGCAAAAAATAAACGTTCTATGTTTATACAGTTTTGCAGATTGTTAGAAAACTATTTTGTTCTGTCACTTCACTTCTATTTTAAAGTCGACGAAATAAAGCGCAAAAAATTTGCGTTACAATTTTGGGATGGATTCAGCTTTTTGCTCGATTCTCAGAAAAAGGCGTCGCTTTTTATGCATTTCGATATTAAGCTTCCGCTACAAAGCGTTAAAACTCATTGATTTTAATTATAATAAGTGCGCAAAAAATATGTTTTGAAATGAAAGCGGTAAACAATGCAACTGATAAAAAAATTTTTCTTTAGACAAATGTAAGTTTTTGACTCAATATATTCCTAGCGATACCAAAATATTTTTGTCTAACTTATCTGAATAATGAGATTATTAATAGTATTTGAAGACACACAAAGATTTAAAAAATTTGTAAATTTAGTTATTTTAAAAAAGCGTCGACAAAGGATTTTGGTATTTTGTAAATATTCAGAAGCACGACTTGTTGAGAGGAAGTGGTGAGACAGAATAAGAAATAGAAAATCAGAAAATAAGATGCAAAATAGAAATTCATATTTTTATCTTTGTTAATTGAAAACACTTAAAAACTTTTTTTCGAAAGGACAACAAACTCAATACAATTAAAGTCACACTTAAAAGCTCAAAACATTCAAAGATAAAAAATTCACATTAAATAAAGCGAATTATATCTGCTAGAGTTATTTAACAATCTATCAAGCAACTTTTGAAATAAAAAAGTTCTTGGCTAAAAAAGATTTTGAATGGCACTTGTCTTAGGAGGTTTGTAAAATAAAAAAGTTTAAAGTTAATGAATAGTTGTTTAGTTGTTTTTTTGCTTAAGTTTAATTTTAATGTTTGGGAAGTAATTGCGGGCAGTTCAAAAATGCAAATGATTGTGTATGCAAACGATTTCGACATTTTTCATCGAAAATTTCTCAAAGCTAGAGTTTGATCAAAACAAAAAAGCGACTATCGGGCTTAAATGAGTGGACATTTTGGAATAGGGTGAAAGTCACTCGAGTCGCGTGTGTTCGATACTTAATTACTTGTGAAACATTATGAAAAATAATTGTATACACAGGAAATAACCAATTTATTCTCAATAAAGCAAAATTTCATCTGACGATGATATTTAAATCGAGCGCATTGAGTGTTTGAAAATCTTCTTGGTTTAATCGTGGACTGCAAGGTCAGAGTCGTAATCGACATCCTGATTACTTTTAAGTGGTTGCTAAACGCAATTTACTTTTATCGTTTATTTGTAGTGTTTGTTCTGTTGAAAGAAATTTTATTTAAGCGAGAAGCGCATTTCAATTTTCAGCACAAACCGTTTTGTTTTTGCCCTCACCGCCAATATTGCTTTCTCAAGTATTCTTCTTTCGTATTTATTGAGTGAGACTTGCTATCGAGCTTTCAGTAAAAATTTTCCTTCATTTTAAATCTTTTCAAAAGTTTTGCAAAATGCAAACACTAGAAAATTGTCGCTGAAAGCTTTCTGTCCGAATAAACACTCGCATCGACGTCAATAAGCTTTCGTTTTTGTTTACGAATTGACAAAGTTTGCTGTCTTTTCTCTTCTCGAATTCGCTTCATTTTTAATTCGTCTAAAAGACCGAAACAATGCCGTTTCAAACCACCGCTTCAAAATTTAGCCAACAAGCAAAAAATGAAAAGGGCATTTCAAGGCAAAGTTCGGTGGTCATGTCTATACCAGAGCTGGAAGAAGCCAACGCTGAAGATGATCTTGTTGGTATGAAACCTCCTGAGTATTACGAATTAACCCGAATGGATCAAAACAAATGTGAACCAGAAAATCCTTCGATTAGAGTAAAGCTCAATCCAGGCTCAGATGCAATCGATGGTTTAGTTCGAATCCTAAGCGCTGTTTATGCTAAGTTAATTGTCATCACTGGTCTTTGTTTCCCGATGGCTGAAGTTATTTCACATCGAATACCAATCGCATGGTACGAAGGCTTTTACTTGTTCTTGTATTTGGGTTCAATTTTATTTTTGACAGTGGCTTATTTGAGCCAAAAAACTCTGAAATGTAACTTCAGAGCATTTCTGCGATTTAAAAGTTTATTCTGCTGGTCAACGGTCGAGAATCCGGAGTCAGATATGAACTCTACTGCGAGTAGTTTGAGTGATCTCGATACTTCTGGTCCTGTTCATTTTGGCTCCTTTTATTTACGACTCGGAGCTGTTGCGTTTGGCATCGGTTCAATGATTTATTCTGGACTTGAATTTGGCCAATATTTTGAATTAGATCACAAAGAGCATTGTTACACGTTTTTGTATGGCTTCACACCGACGATAAACATGTTGTTCACGTTCTTTCAGCTCTATTTTATTTTTATGAACTCGAAAGCGTTTATAGTTAAGCATCATTATATAGGTAACTTAGAGCGCAAAAATTTCTGCCAAACTGATCATTTATTGCTTAGCTCGTGTCGGACTCATGCATATGATTGCTACAAATCTTTGCATTTGGTTGCATGTGTTGATCCAAGAAACAAAGCACCAAATAACTATGATAATGCAACCAAATACAACATCAAAAACAGTACCTCTATATGATTTGGATTCACATGACTACGACTATGATGCATTGTTGCGTTCAACGTCGGATCAATCTACTGAAAGCATTATTCATCGACACCGAAGAAGCATTGATGATCATGAAATTTACACTACACATGGTTTATGTCGACGCTCTTATGTAATTGGCCAACTTGTTCAAGATGCAAGTCAGTTTCTGTTTCCATGTACAATAGAATATTCGCTAATTTGTGCGGCAATCCTCTATATTATGTGGAAGAATGCGAAGCCCGAAAAGTAAGTATTTTTCATTGTTTTTCAAAGTTGGACTTCATTAGTGTAATTAATCGCTTAATCTCCGAAGTTGAATTTTAATAAGTATACTTGATAGTAAAGTTAATGCGAACAAAAATTGAGCGAAATATAAATTCAGACAAAGAGTGCAGCGAGAATTTAAAGTTTAAGTCCTCATTATAATAGAAAAACTCAAATTTTTAGTTGCTTTTTAAATAAAAAAAATATGACATATTAAAATGCATTTCAAAAATGATTTTTATTTGAAAATTTAAACTTCTTTTTAAATATAATTAAATAGTATATAGTTTAAAGAAAAAACTTGATGTAGAAAACTTATACTAGACCTTGCAATATAAGTGTGCAAAATTTTTTTTAAATTGAAATCTTTTGAATATTTTTTTTATAGGTTTTATATAGATTTTTATATCTGAGTTATATATCAGATAAATTTGAAAAATCACAAATCTTTTTTGGCATTTAACTTCAAACAGGAAACAAACCTTAAATAGAGCAATTCTTCCTTTACGACCTGCATTTTACATATAAAGCTTTCTATATACAAAGCTTTATTAAGTTTGATAATTATATAATCTCTCTACAATTTTTATAATCAGTGAAAAATTTTTTTGATAAATATTTTTTTAATAATTAAAGTTCAATTAACTAAAAAACAAGCTTAAAATATTGATGTTTATAGATTCATAAAGAAAAAATAATTAAAGTTTCTTAGTATGCGACTTGTGAACAATGTGATAAAATCTATAAAGTTTCAAATATTTTTAAAAGCTGTTTGTAAATATAATCATTTAATGTTGTTTCGATTTTTTATTCATTAAGAAATGAAATATGAGTTGGTAGAAGAATTAAATTGAGCAAATTAATTTAGAAGTTTCTTCAATTAGCAAGTGAATAAATCTAAGTTTGCCTCTTTCAGTTAATTAAAATCATAATGAGAGGAACAAATTAATGAATCAAGCACAGTTTGCAGTATTGGAATGAAGCAAATAAAAGTTAAATATAGAAATCAGTTCTTTACCCTTTGAGTTAATAAAAAATGAAAGCGTAAGTTTATCATTGCTCCGAAATCAATTTGTCTCTGATTTTTATGTAGGTCAAGCATCTTGCATCAACTCATAAAGCAGAATGTGAATTTTAAACATAAATTTAAGTCGCGACTAATGGAATCATTTCATTTTCAGATCAAACTGCAATTCGGGGCGATTTCGACATAGAAGCGCAGCGAGCACTTCAACTGTCAATCACCATCACAAGCATTATTATCAGGTTTGCTTTCTTTACTATTCTTCTAAAAAGACATTTTGGCGTTCAAAAATCCAAAGCTCACATACATTAATGCGATTAAGTAATAAAACTTTCCGTTGAAAACAGGTCGACTGTGCGAAAGCTCACAAAGGATTATTTTGTGGGATTTTTATGCTTGTCGTCAGCATAATATCTTTGATCCTATTTTTTGTGTTGATCAAGAAACGGAATTATCGACATTTGGGTGTAATCCAGGCACATGTTGTGCAATTAGCCGTGTATACAATCAGCGCGATTGCATGCATTCTCGCAATATGTCAGGTACATTATCAAATTAAGAAAAGATTTAAAATAATTTTTCAATTCGCGAAAAGGTGCGTGAATTGAAGTACAATCGCAATCACAATATAGAGTTGGATAACATCTTGTTGATCGTAGCACAAACAGGCCTTTACATATTTAATATGTTCTCTGTGATCGGAGCCTTCTTCTTCTTAAATAAACAACCTGAAAGTTCAAAACTATTGCTAACAAATGCGATCGCGTGTTTGGTACAAGCGACGTTACAGTCAGTATTTATATTGGATGCATCAAGACGTTACGCAGCTACAACAAGTCAAGTAATTAATTTACTTATTGCATCAACAATTTCTAAATAATGTTTTAGTTTCGACGAAAGCCTGGTCGAGAGTGCGTCACTTTCTTACTGGTGTGTAATTTTGCAATGTGGGCCATAAATACTCTAGAAACGCGAAAGGCGGACTCGAATCCGGTGCAGATAAAGTTCTACGGCTTCTGGGCTTGGACAATAATCACACATGTCACCGCACCGTTGACCATTTTCTTCCGATTTCATTCAACCGTTTGTCTTTGTGATATATGGAAGCGTACTTACAAACTCAAAATTAATGACGTCTATTAATTAAGTTTCTTTGCACACTCAATTGTGTGCTTTAATCCTTGTTAAGTGTTCTTGCGTAAATTATATAATTTACTTTATTTCACTGCTGTTAATAGACTTTTTCGAGAATATAATATTTTTAAGTTGCATAAAGCAGTGTTATCATTAAAGATTTACTTTGGAAAAAGTCCAACTTTGGCTTACGAATTGCTTTTTCGAGATATTTCACTATTTGCTTTTAATATGAAATAAATTGAGAACGCTACGTTTTATCTGCGAAGACGCATTTCAGTTTGGCACATACGAAGAATTCATTTTTTGCTGCTCCTCTCACATCTATCCTTGAAATTAAATCATATTTTCATTCATCATATATACGTAGTGTAGATGCAATCGATGCTGAATTCACTCCTTCATTGCGATTGAAAAATTTTTCGTTTTTTGAGAGCAAAATTTGTAAACAAACTTCAAGAAATAGACTTTTACTTCCTCGCTGATAATCTTTCTTTTGAAAGAAAAAATTCTTTTGTCACAATACGTCAAAATTCTCAGAATTATTCTTTTGAGCCATAAACTCTTTTGAAAATGATAACTTTTGCTTTTTTCTATCCAACTTCTTATTTATTGCGAAATTCAATTTTATAAATCGAATCTTTGTAAAAAACGCAATTTGTGATAAGAAAACTATTCTGATGGTCAATATTAAAAAAACGAAAGTCTTTAATTTAGTATTGTTTCTTAAGTAAAAAAGTATTTTTGTTAAAAAATCAAAAGAAAAAAAAAGTTTTCGAGTTTCTTAAAGAGTTTAAATTTAATATTCAGGAATATTTCATCATGGCTAAAATTTTTTATATTAAATACGAATGAATTCGCTAACTCTTATCTAATTTGATTCCAACTTGTTACTAATTTGTACGAAAACAATACTAAAAAATAAAATATTTCATTTCAACATTTTTTGATTTTGTATATTTTAAAGTAAAAGAACTAGAACCAAATATCAATAAAAACATTTTTTTGTGGAATTTGTTACAATTATGTGCATCATCTTTTGGCCGACTCTTTGCACGGCGAATACAATTATTAACTTCATTTTTACCATTTTAGTGAATTATTCATTTACTAGCTATCAAGCTCTTATTTTTCAAAATTCAACATTTATCTCTTTAGAGATTTGCTTTTTAAGTGAGGTTAAGAAGTATTTAAAAGATGTTTTTAATATTACCCAAACAAAACACTTATAATATTGAGCTGATATTTTCTACGCTGTCTACAGCGTCATTCAATTTTGCTATTTTATCAACAAAGATGAAAAGACGTGTTATGAAAGGTATAGAAAGCCAAATAATTTGAATTAAGTTATAAATTAATTAGTGATGAAAATCTTTTTTAGTCAAAAGATAAAATGGAATGAATCTTTCACTTACAATGGAAAACAAATTCTGATTCAAAATTATAAAGCTTTTCATGAGAACTGTACATGGGTATGCGCTTTGAATGTGACCATTTTTGAAAATTTATTTCATAAAATTGTGTGGTTGCAAAATGAAAAAATGAATTTATTTTGATAAAACAACTATCATAGATTTAAATAAAACAAAAATTTAACAACAGAAAATAAAATAGCAAAAGAAAGTTAATTAAAACTTGATCAACTTTTTTTAGATCTGTTACAAATTCATTAACAAAAAATAAATATATAAAAGTAGTTGCTGTATATTGGTTGTTTCAAGTTTTTTTAGAAAAAAAATATCGAAAATTAATCAAGTAATTCAGTAAAGAAGCGTTTAATATTCAAAACTAAAAAATTAAAATTGTTAGCATCATATGCAGACATTAACGATATTATGTAAGAAGACGAGAGAAAAAATATTTTTAAAAGATAATATTTATTGAGATTCCACCTTTTTAGGAAAGCACAAAGCATTGGAAAAATATTTAAAATGAATATAAACTTTTGAATGAGAAAAAAATTCTAAAACTAACATCATACTTTTTGATCATTTATAAATTCAATAATCATTACCTGAATTTTGCTTTTATAAACTTCTTATCAGTAAATAATAGTAAAATAAGACAAATACTAAAAAAATTCTCAATAATTTATAATTTAAATCATCATAAGTCAAATATTTATATTTTTAAAATTTTTAATTTTTGAATTATAAATAATGATTAAGAGATAAAATTCATAATTAATTTTGTAAAATCACTTTACCTCTAGGACTTAGTGAAAACATTTTGATAAAATATTGGTTCATTAATTTTAACATTTGCATAAAATATAGTTTTAAACTTTCGTTTTTAAATTCAATCAATAGTGGTAACAATCAACAACCATATCAATACTATTTGATGTTGAATAATTAGAGACTGTTAATAAGATTACTTAACTCAGCAAAAAACATTAAATAACATCCCAAAACACGATTTTTATTTTTATAAACAACTGTGTTCGCTTTTATATAATAATTTCAATCGCTTTCTAAGTTTTATAACAGATAAAAAGTTTGATCAAGTTTTAATTAATTTTCTTTCGCTATCTTCTATTGAAGTGTTTTTGTTTTATTTAAATTTATGATAGTTGTTTCATCAAAAGAAGTTCATTTTTCATTTTGCATAACACAACTTTATGAAATAAATTTTAAAAAATGATCAAATTCAAAGCGCGCACTCCTGTAAATTACTTAATTTTGACTTTTTTTTACTAATGTCGGAAAGAAAAGCTTAAGAATTTCAAGACGAAAATTGTTATCTACTTTTCAAGAACCTTAAAGAATAGTAAAAACAATCCCGTGCTAAAAGACAAACATTATACGTATGCGAAAGAAAAAATGATATTGAATTAATTTGATCATAAATAGATTAACGCCACTTGAAATTTTGTATTTTTGCGCAAATATCATGTGGCTTTTTAATTAAAGCAATGATTGCGACAGAAAAAAACAATTTCGTAATATATAATAATCGATTTACTTAAAAGCTCTAATAATTTAATGAAAGGCGAATGTCCTGCCTCAATATATGCTATATAAACGAATGATTTCGTAAAAGCTGATAGATTTAAAAAAGAACCAGAAGTTCCTGTTTCTTTTCCTGTTATTACTTTCAAAAAGGCAATGACCAGAGGCGTGTTTTTTAGTATTCGAAAATGTACTTACTACATTAAACAATCTTATATTCACAAAAAGCTTTGGTAAGCCACAAAAAACAATTTCAATGAAATTGTTCGATTTTTGATTTTGAATCAAAGTTAATTTTAACAATTAGGAGATTAAGTTGTACTTAGAATATTCATTATAGAGAAATGTAATCATTGGATTTTCTCAGTGAATAAAAGCATAGTACATTTAATGCCGCAATAAGAAATTCTGCTCATGTATATTTTTGCCCGATACGATATTTACAAATCGAGCTTTAAATTTTGTGATGCATAAAACCAAAACCATTTTTCACTTGCTTTTCATATAATCTAATAGGATGCGATGCAAAAAGTTTATAGCTGAAGATGTTTTTGAATTCTTATAATCATACTATTCGAGATAGAAAAGTGATATACTTAAAAACGAGAATTTTAAGCAGCTTTAAAGCATCATTTCTAAATTTTCAAAATTTAAAACCTAAAAGATCAAAGGTATTACGAAGCCAAATGATTGATGTAGAGTTACTAATAGTAAAACATTGGCTTATGTAAGCCTAATATATCAACAAATGTGCCGTGTTCACTCATAAAAAGCGGCATGCCGATCAATACGAAGTATAAAGACATGTCTGCTTAGAAAGTTAAGAAACATGAAGCCAAAATTGTTATTCAACAAGTTATTTTTTGGAATAAATTAAGAAAAATAAGTCAAAATAAGTGATAAAATTATATTTAAAAATGTGTCTTAAAAGATTAAACTTATAACGGCATGTCAGTATAAAGTGAAACATATTGAGATGCGAAAAAATCGAGTTTCAGGACACACCAGAATGCCGCATATTATGAGGGTATATGATAAGTAGAATTGAATTTAGAAAGCATTTACGTCATTTATCAAACAGATATCACCCCTGATAAGAATAAGTTAAGATAGCTTTTAAGGGGGTTATGAATTAAACGCTTAATTGAAAAGCAAACATTTCAGGCTTAATCTTGATAGGATGCATTAAATCTCATTTTGCAAATTAAAAAGCGTGATCTAATTGATTGCTTATAATATTTAAACTCGTATTTGTGAATATTTCTCATTATCATCAACAATTCAAAGCATAGAGCAGATAAAAATACAAGTCAATTATTTATGTGCTTCACAAATATTATATCGAGACTTATTAATGTATAAACACATTTAAAGAAAGATCAGTTCTTGAAGTGCCTCATAATTCCACTGTAAGTTTTACCTTTCAAACTCAAAATGTTACCTCGGAAAACAATAGATAGAAATCCTTTATAATTCAATTTTATTAAAATCATCAAGCGAATTGTTTTAAACTTTACGGCAGTGATCCATTGAAAATCTTTTAGGAATCCAAGAGATAAACAAATGTAAAATTTGAAATTGCAAATAAATAAAGGCGTATTTACAACTTGATTTGTGGAAAGAAGGCAATGATTTATGTATACCTTTAAATGGTAAATAGAATTTAAAATGAAATACTTGATTTGACATGAAAAATGTGAATGTTTAGCCGAGTTTTTGATTATCACCTCAAGCATATATTTACAATTGAAAAATACAGTCAACTTGCAATCATCTATAAAAGTTTTCGTGATGAGGCATTCTTACAACACCGACACCTCCCCCAAGTCTCCTGTAATTCATTGATCCACAAAGAAGCCATTGATTCTTTTCAGGATCAAATACTTCGATGGTTTTCAAATATGTTGTTCCATCAAAACCTCCGACGGCGTAAAGAAGTCCATTAACAACTGCCAGACCAACTCCAGAACGTCTAGATGTCATTGCAACAATCGGTTGCCATTGATTTGTAGAAGGATTATATCTTTCGGCACTACTTAATTCAGTTGTATCGTCTCTGCCACCAACAGCGTAAATCATGTTATTATAAACAGCACATCCTAGATGTTTTCGTCTTGTTCCCATCGGCGCAACTTGACACCATCTATTAGTGCGAGGATCATAACGTTCAACGGAGTTAAGTGGCGATGTTCCATCGGAGCCTCCGACTGCATATAAATACCCTCCAAGCACAGCAACTGCAACTCCAAGTCTTTTTGTTCCCATAGGTGAAACAGTTGTCCAGCGGTTGGTGTTTGGATCGTATCTGTTAAACTTTTCATTGACTTCCTCAACTTTCAAGTCAAAGATTTAATACCTTTCAACAAAATTAAGACAAGAAACCCCATCTTGTCCTCCAACTGCATAAAGAAACCCATCCAAAACAGCGACACCGACACTTGTCCGACAGGAACTGGTTGGTGCAACATCACTGCTCCATTGGTTTGTATGCGGATCGAACCTGAATTCAAAAAAAATTACGAACAAAAAGTGCTTTTACAAAGCTTACCTTTCTATACTATTCAAATAAGACTGTCCATCGTGGCCTCCAACAGCATAAAGTAGGTCATTGAGAACAGCAACACCAACACCACAACGCCTTTTGCTCATTGGAGCTACCATTCGCCATTCATTAGTCTGAGGATCGTATCTCTCCACGGAAGAAATGGCATCCCCACTGCACCAACCACCGACAGCAAACAGTACTTCACCTCTTCTCACCGGTTTCCTTGGTCGAAACCTTGGCCCTACCATTTGTGCTCGTTCTTGCGGAAGTAATAAGTAATTTTTGGCTTCGTCAACAAGATCTCTACAAGTTTCATCACTTTTTATAAGCAAATCTGAACCTACAGTTCCAACTAAAAATTTAGCACTTAATTGAGAAAGTCTAACATGTTCCAAAACGTCGTGTAAATATTGCCTACGTTCTGCAACATTATACTTAACCCAAGCCATAATTGCGTTGTATACTTGTTCTTCTGACCTAACATTGAGTTCATCACTAGAAATAATATCAACTAATTGTTTTTTAGGAAGTAAAAGGAATTCTTCAGATTCGATCACTTCTTGAAACCGATCCTGTGTGTATTTATCGGCATACATTAGTAAGTCTTGACACGAATGTGTGTCGGCAAATGCTCGAATGCCTAAACAATTAGTCGGATCTAACTGTCTTTTAAGGAATTCACAACAAACGTCTTGAATTTCAGTCATTTGCAAGAGACAGGCAGCGGGAAGCAAAACCTGCACGTTGCTTTCTTCGACGACAATATGCGATGTGTACGCAAAGTCGACCAACATTTCCATCGCGTGTTCATCGATTTCTTGAATAACTATTTCGGTTTGTCGACTTTCTTGCAATTCGCCCGTAAACATGGCATAGAAGTAAGGTGAACAGGCGGAGAGCACTACTCGATGCACGAGAATCTTGCGATTGCCGACGATCAAAACCACATCGCAAAGTTCGCGACGTTTTCGGAGAAGATTCAAAGCTTCTAAAACGTGCCGCGGGTGCTTCTCGGAGGTGTACTCGTATCGTTGCGGAGTAGAGGCCCTTTCTATATCTCCATTTATAATATCTCCCATTTTCTGCGCTCTTTATTCGCTTTTTACTCTTCCAACGATCGCCTTTTCATTCGTTCCTTTCGCTCATTTCTTCATCTTTTCGCTTTTATTCCGATTCCAAAATATTAGCCAATCGGAGGCGTCCAACAAAACGCGCGATTTCTAAACTCTGTTTTGTAGAGTTAAACTTGAAATGCAGTTTAATGTCAACGCATCTGAATCATTTACTTGCTTATTTCTTATTTATTTAAATCTCGCCACCAGATTTTATTTCATCGGTTCTCATTTATGCAAAAATATAGGCGCGGTATCGTTACGTCAAAAGGAAAAGTTAATATGAAATCGGCTTCAAAAATTTTCTAAATAAAAACCCTTTGTATAAGCGAATATGATTTTGATTTATGTTTGATTATATTTATACACTTTCTGTGCAGATCAGGTTTGAAGTGTTGTGCAAAAATACACTTGTTTAGACAAAACACTAGTTACTCAGCTTGCCTAAGCGATTTAACTATTAAATCTGCATAATAAGATAGTTTCATGATAAAACACTCAAATTAAAAAAACTTACATCTCACACAACGAGAAAACTCAAAATGTAATAATTTTACGAAGATCGAAGCAGCCAGGGCCTAAGATCATATTTTTAGAGTAACTTATTAAAAAAGTAAATAGTTGTTTAAACAATGAACTGATGTTATGCGAGTTTCGAGTGATTGAAATAGCATTATTATTTTGGCATTTTCAATGATTCAAATTAAATTATTTCAAAAATGAACAAAATAAATGAAATCAAACAGTCGCTTTAAGTGGACGGTCCCTTTTGTGTGATGAAACCGGTGCTTTCAAACAACCAAAAAATGCCTCATTTTTTCACTTATTTTCGACTACTTTTTTGCTATTTTCTCATTTATTTTTTACTTTTTGACTATTTTCAAAATAAAAACACATGTTTCTTCTTTGGTTTGAGGTATTGTTTTTCAGTTTTTATTTTATTTTTTCTAAAGTTAAACCGTTGTTTTTGAGTCACAATAAAATTGAAAGAAATTACAAAGATCCAAAAATAAGCGATTAAAGCGTTTTTTTGCGGTTGAAATCAGTGAAAAAGTTGAATATTTGAAAGCTTTGCATTAAACGAACGGAAAACTAATGAGTTTCATGAGTTTTATTCGAAAAGCAATAAATGTAAAACGCGCGAATTAAACGCGCTTTTTTGAAAACAATGAATTTATGTTTGAAAAGAGGCGCTTTCATTTCGCTCTTTAAGTGGTCGAAAAGCACAAAACTTTTCCGATGCATTCGAAAAGAGCGAAATTCAAAGTTCTCACTTTTTGCTCGTTTTTTATTGTTTTATTTAAAAACAAATGGCAAAGTTTTTAAAGTTATACTTAAACTTTTTTGATAATTTTACACTCTCTTCTTTATTTTAACACAGTTTCATAAGTTTATTTCGTTTGGAAACTAGAAAAAATAGGGATGTTCCTTTGCATATGTTTAAGCATTATTTGCTGAGACTAGAAAGAACCGCGCTCACAAATAGTTTTATTCACGCTTTTTGTTATCAAAAAGCGGCGCCTGAAGCCTTAAACCACCATATCTTTGGTCATATGCTGCTTTCTTCGAAGTATTATAAACATGATTCTTCATCTGGTCACAATTTTTATTTTTGGTCAACTACACTTTCATCTTATTAGTACGACCGGAGGTTAAGTTTAATCGTAACTATTCATTAAAAGTTAACTTAGTTTATTAGATTCCCCAAAAATATTTCCAATGCCAACGCTTCAACCTTTGATCGAAGGTTCTCGGTTTAATTTATTTTGTTCACCTTCACGAGGATCTCAACCTTTAACATTTGAATGGTTCAAAAATGGAAAGCTTTTACGATCAGGCGAAGGAAGAATTGAGATTGAAATAACAAAGTCTTTTTCTTCACTTCTTATTGAAAGAGTAAAACGTGACGATGAAGGAAATTATACTTGTTCTCTAACAAATAATTTCGGAAAAGATACTTCCACAGTATTTCTTCCTATAAAAGGTTTTAACTTGATAATATTTTTCCTTCTTTCATTTATTTTTATATTTAGTTGCTGTCAAATGGATTTCTGAGCCGCAGGATGTTTCTGCAGCAAATGGTGAAAATGTCAAAATTACATGTCTCGCCGATGGTTATCCTCCACCTACAGTTCAATGGTTCAAAGGAGGGTCAATTATCTCTAATAAACCAGAACTTAATTTCCCTTCAATTCGTTCTACTGACGTTGGAGCTTATGACTGTTTAGTTAGCAATGGTGAAGATTCTTTTCTTCGCAAAACAATCCGAATAACGGTTTCAAGTAAGACTCAAATTTATTAATTAATCTATGCTTCTATGCACATAATGCGGCTGTTTAAAATGTTAATTGTTTAAATTATCAGACTTGAAATATATTGTAATTTCTGAGGAAATCCTGCCAAAAAGGCATATCCACAGCAACTTCGGAAATCAAATTTTTTAAGTTTTTAACTGTCAATTTTTTCTCCCTTTTAAAGTTTTCTTACGTGATTTACTTTTCTATTCGGATTTTGTCGAGATGGATGTATAAACTAAGTTTAAAAAATTTAAAAGTTTCTTTTAGGATTCTTTGATCATCTTTTATCTAGAATTTCTTGCAAAACAAGAACCTCTCGTACATCGCGCTTCACAAAATAGTTTAGATTGATGGAAACATGTTCAAAAAGCGGCGCTTTTGTGGAGATAGCCTTCTCTTTTATTGTTCACAATGGTGGCGACAAACTTACTGTTTTTGATTGAAACGATTTTTATGTTCTTTGAATTAATCCCCTATTCTTTAACACAAGGTAGTTATAAAATTGGAATGATTCCTCTCGATACATCCATTTATTTTAGATTCTCCAAGTGTTCTTCGACAGCTTCAAGTCGCTACGCTTACAGAAGGATCCAAATTTACAGCACTATGCTCTGTTACAAAAGGAAGCGAACCTTTATATTTCGAATGGTTTAAAGATCAATCGCCTATTAAAGCTTCGTCAGAAGTGAAAATTGAATCAGCTTCACCCAGTGTGTCTATTTTAATGATTGACAAAATTTCTAAAAGAGACTCGGGAAATTATACTTGTAAAGTGCGAAATGCATTTGGTTCCGATAATTATTCATTTCAATTGGTTGTTAAAGGTCAGAGTT
>NCKU01003128.1:0-16145 GCA_003675995.1 Dinothrombium tinctorium | reverse complement strand
TTTTTTTGTAAAACAGCACATCTCCGAAATGATATTTGTGAAAAGAAATGAAACAAAAACAAAAGTTCACTTAAAACATTAAGAACAACTATTTTTAACTTCACATGAAAACAAATAAAGTTATAAATAATTTAAATCGCAAAGAATTTTGCTTTTTGTACATACTTTTCGCATAGTTATATGGAAAATGTAAGTTTTTAGCAGTTTTATTGAATTTTGTTTATGTAAATCAAATTACAAAGATAATACCTTTTAAAATAAGCGTCGTTTTTTTTCGACAGTGAAGTTGAAATTTTTAATTCTCTCCCTCTGTGAAAAATTTGTCTCACTTTTCTTATATTGCGTTAATCTTTTTCGGCGCCATGAGATGGAGGTAAAATCTCAAAATTTTGCTCTTCACAAATTTTCATTCTCATAAAATGTCTTCAGTTGAAAATGAGAATAAATTAAATCAAAAATAGCACAGATTCAAATTTAAAATCAAAATTGAAACAATAAGCTAAAGTATACGGCAAAAAGAATTTGATTATTTTCTTATTCGACATTTTTATGACAAAATATCGCAAAAGAAACGTTAGAATGTTTGATAGTCTAAATTAGTTATTTAAAAATGATAAAATCTAGAAATTGTGAAGAAAAAAGTATTAATTGTTTAATTCCTTAAATTATCTTATAATTTATTCAAATATCTAATTTATCGAAAGTAAACTCTATTCTACTTTTTTGGTTATATTTGCAAAAATCACTTACAGATTAATAAATTTTTAAAGTTTGAGATTTAGAATATCTTTTTAAATGATTACTAGTTAAAGAAAATCAAGACAAATTAGTTTAAGAAATATTAAGCACACTTCTTCATGAAAATCTGAAATGTTTTATTAGTTACAGTATCAGAAAAATTAAAGGAATGTATAATAATACTCATTATATTAAAAAGTGTCTTATGAGTTAATAATAAAAATTTAATCTTTGTTCAATTTTGTGCAATTAAAAAGGCATTAAAAAGTATCTTAAGCTTGTCTTTTTAAAATTAGTCTGGATTTTTTCAAAAAGCTGCTTTTAGCTCAAAATTTGTCCACATTAATTATCTACTTAATGTAGTTTAAAAATGTGAAACAGGCAAAATTTGGCCAAGTATCGTGCGATTCGCAATGAATGATTATAAAAATTTTAAATTTTATGTTGACTGAACTAGTTTTGAAATAATTTGCTAAATATTGCATTACTTGATCATCTGTTTAAATAAAAATCTTTAATCTTGTTTGATTAAAATAATTGACTCATTTTGTCTTGTTTTTAATTAGCGAAAGTTCTCTCTGTTTTAGCATTAATATAAACAGCAATTGAAAAATATTCTCCATTTTTAAACTTCTTCGTCTTTTTAACTTTTATTTATTTGAATTTTGATTTTGATAATTTTTTCGAAGAAATTTCATGGTACACACATATATATAACTACTTTACTATAATTTATTGCGAATATGAAAAGGTGAAAATAATCAATTAAAAAATTTAAGCAAAATGTTTGACTTTAGACATTGTAAGTTACTTTTTATTTTATGTAGAGATTTCTTGACTCATTTTTTTTTGTTAAGTTTCTTTCCATATAGTCTGTACAATTGAAATGCCATAGGCAACACAAAAAAATGCAGTAGTGATCAGATGTTTAAGTCCAATAAATGAAAAATGAAATGCGGATAAGCTCACAACAATAATAAAAATAGTCGATAAAAAGTCAAAATGATTTCTTTTTTATTGCCACCAAGTGTGTCTCTTTAGATTATAAAGTTAATTTTTCATTTTCTTTTACTCAAAATTTCCAGAGCAATTTTTTGATCTACCGCAAAAAGTGTTTAATTTTTCACTGACTACTAAACGCCTTTAATATAAATGTATTGCTATTAATAAAGTTTTGCAAGTAGCATGAAGCATTGCTCCCAATGCTTCTGAAACAAAATCTTTTCTCGAGAAAAGTTCAGAGGTTACCAGGTTGCGAAGCATGAACCTCACTTTCAAGCAACCGATTTTTTTTTTTTACAACGAACTGCATATAAATTTACGATTATTTAACCTCCATTTAGGAAGTTAACTATAAATGTTATCTTAATTGATCAATTTGAATGCGATTTGTATCAGATCATTTCCTCACTTCAACGTTTGCTCAAATGTATGCAATTAAATGAACACTTGTTTTGCATTCTCGTGCAATGAAAAGAAAAATTGGTCGTTCCTGAAGCGAATAATCAGTAAGTCGATTGAAAATTGATGTGTAAATACGAATTGCAAAATTATTCTCAATGTTTGGTTATCAGGATTTTGCAGTAACCGAGTTGACCTAATTTCTCGAAGTTACGCTTTCATTGACATCCTCGCTTCATGTGCGGATTCATTGAAAAGCAGTGGATCAGCGAAGCGCTCGATGTGCTCCAGCGATTTATTTTTACCCTTGCTCTTTACGAAAGCGGGTCAAAGTTACTATTTTTGGCTATCGCTCTTTATGCTGTGTCTGTTAAACCTTAACTTTCATTCAGAGTTCACTGCACTCACTTCGCACCCATTTTCAGCTCCTGGATGCGAATCGCAATGACGCACACACTTCGCGAAGCACACTCAGTAAAAGCTTTGATTCCAAGCGAAAGTGTGATAGAAAAAGATGCGTCAAGATATTAAAGTTTTTGTTTTCAAAAACGTTTTCATTTTAAGCTTCTTTCTCTTTTTAATTCATACCTCACATTTGAACAATTGTTGCAGCAGCTTTATTATAACCTACAGAGAGAGTTTTAACGCTTTTTGGGTTAATGTATAAAACACGATTTTACTTTTACATATTTTTTATAAAATTTAAACAAAAAAACAATTTTCCTAGTCTTCAACGAAAACCTTCATCGATTGTTTACGATTTTTTTAATGCACGAACCAAATATTTGTCAATTTTAAAACCATCATCAAGATTTTTTATTATTTTTTGTTCTACAAATGAAGATGCTTTCAATCAATTTTTTTCTTAATTTTAGTTTTATTTTGAATTTAATATAAATTTTTGCATTGTGAACTACCCTTTATATAGCTGTTTTGCCATTTCAATATGTTAAATAGGCTTTAATCCTAGTTTCTATTAATTAATTAATTTATTAATATGATTTTTAATGAAAATGGCCAATGCAAGTAGAGTGACTGTTTTCCTTTAATTGTACATTAAATTATTTTACGAAAACATATCATAAAAAACGAGCAAAGCACTGATGAATAAGCTTGCATGATCATGAATTCGTTAAAAGATTTGATTTACTTTTCAAAATGCACCAAATAAATCAAAAAATTTTTGATACAGTCATTTGATCACAAAATATAATTTAAACAAAAGTTTTAACTCACTTTTCAATTGCAATGTCGGACACGTTAATTTGTGACGATATTTCGGCAACATTCAGTTTGCTATCATCAGGTCATTTTCAAAATCGGAAATGGCTTGATTTTTGTCTTCATTCTCGCCAACATTTTAGTTAGTTAGAAACAGATAGACAAGCAAGTTTTTATGTGAGAGGAGGAAGAGAAATTTTATGTTTTAACTTTTATTGCTTGTAAGTACCGAAGAATAGGTGCAGTTATTATATCAAGCCTTACAAGCAATAAAAGTTTAAACATAAACTTTCGCTTCCTCCTCTCACATAAACATTTGCTTATCCATCTGTTTCTAACAAACTAAAATGTTGGCGAGAATGAAAACACAAAAATCAAGTCATTTCTAAGTTTGAAATTGACCTGATGATGGCAAACTGAATATTGCCTAAATGTCATCACAAATTAACGTGTCCGACAATTGCCATTGAAAAGTGAGTTGAAACTTTTGTTTAAAATAAATTTTAAAAAATTTTAGATTTTTACGAAACGCATATTATAAAACAAGTAAATGTGTTAAAACTCTCGAGTAAAACAGTCTTTGAGGTTTAAAATTTTTGTAACATTCTAATTTAGATTTAATGAGCAAAATATAAGCTAAAAAATTTGGAAGTTTTTCAAAATTCTTCACAATCCTTTCTACGGGAAAGTCCATGCTATTGTACTATTTTTATTTTCATTATTGCTTATTTCTTTGTGGGTGTTTCATTGTGTCTCTGAACTATTATTGAGTTCTTTAAATGTCCATCTATTGCAAAGTTTCACAACAATAAATTTAGGCGAATTTACTGAAATTTTGCTATGCATAGACTTTATTAATTTAAAGTGCGAAAACGATCCTTAATTGACAAAACAAGAAACGTGCATCAATTCATTTTCCTCATAATTTTTTATGAATATAAACGAGAAAAAATTAGGTCACTACGTTCACATTGACCAAGTGGTTTATCGAAATGGTCTTTTTTATTTTTTCACGAGTTTATTTCGCTCATTTGTTAGCAAGCCTAATGCAATAATTCATTTATTTAACTTTAATTTTTTACCTCATTTGTTTGCATTATTAAAAAGCTTGCTGAGTGGAAACTTTGTTGATTGAAAAATTCAATTCTAAAAATTGCTCTAGTTTTTTGAACATCCTGTAACTCTCTGATGAAAATTTTAATTCTTATTTCAGATGAAATAGTGCAAGGCTTTGCTTATTCGAAGAAATAATTTGAGCTTGAAAACAAACTGTAATGTAGTTCATTTCTAACTGCTTTCAGACACATGAATCTTGAATTTTATCAATCCTGTTGAATAGAAAATGTTTTGAACTTTGCAAAATGATTTTAAAATGCTTGCGAACGCTTGGCAGTGAATTTTGCGAAATGTTGCGCTTAAATAAAACATGTAAACGAAGAGAAAATAAAGCGATTGATCGAGTGGTTGAGTTGAAGTGCTAGATTGCAGAATGAAAATGAAGTTGGTCTGCGAATGCATTCATCACTCAGAAATGGAGAGATGCTGAAAAGCACGAAATACTTTTTGAAATTACAAAGCAAAATTACGCATCGAGAAGTAATGTGAGCGTTTTATGTTTATTGAAGCACTTTAATCTGAAGAAAATATTTTTGGAAAAGACGAATTCAATTTGAAAAATGTCATCGCTTTTGGAGATCGCGAATGCATTTGTTTAAAAGCAATTTGTGCGAATAGCGAATAGAGTTTTTCGATCGAGTGTCCGTAAGTCGCCTGAAAATCGATACTTGTCTCAACACTTGAACACTGCAAACAGCATTTTATGTGTAATTGCATCCAACATTCGATTGGCGGTTAATTGTGCGACGAAAGGTTAAGAGAAATACACACGAAACAGTTGTTTCTTCACGCGTTGCGCTGCTTTTTGGGCAATTGCAAAAGCGATCGCACTGCTCAATGGGCACTTGTGTTCGCTTCGAATTGAAAAGCGGTCACTCGGATACAATAAAGCCGTCAGTCGGTGATAAATTCTGGCCAAGTTTGATCGCTTTTCAACCGCTGCGAGTGCCGAGATTGAAACCTAGTTAGTGTGCGTCAAGTGATGGAGATGTGAAGTGATGCAGCACCTGATGATTACAGGAGTATCTGTGCAGAAGACCACGCCTTCTGTACACAGAAGCAAGGCTCGCATTCACACTCTTAGTTTAGATTTGAAAGTGATGGAAATCAGCGAAACACGCAACGAATTATTTTCACTGTCAAGCTGTGAATAAACTTTTTCTTAATATTTCGACTCATTGTGCGACCGATAGCGTCCATCGATTCCATCTTCTCGCGACACTTCGCTCGCATCATTCGTTTAATGTGGAACACTGGCGAAAAGCGATAGAACACACTTCGATTTTATTCGCGTACATCGCTTCGCTTTCATTTATCGTCGTTCATTTTTTCAACACTTAGGTTTGACACATCTCCACAATCAGGTAATTAATCATCTCGAGTTTTTGCTTCTCGTTTGTCTTCGCATTCAAACAAGTGAGGTGTGAAAAACTGATTTAACCACACAATTCATTTAAATGATTGTGTATTTTCATTTGTCACGTGTAAGGCGTGCACGTCATTAATTCAAAATCGTTGTGTCCGTGGCTTAGCACTGTCCACTTTCTGAACGACATTCTTTTACAATTAACGTCGGCCTGCTTTCTTCCGTTTTTTATTTTTTTAGTAAAAATTTGATACGCAATTGAGAAATGTCACTTGTTCCAATTGCTATTATTGTTTGTGTTTTCTAAAATATCAAAACTTGTACAAAGTCATCCGCTCTTTGTGTTACAAAAGCTCGATTAAGTTCATTGAATTTTTAAGATATAAAAGAGAGGAAACCAAGAGCAAAAGGTTTACTGATTTCTCTTTTTTAAGAAGTGATAAAATGATTTTGAAAAGCTTTAATAACGCTTGCTTTGCGAGCAGGAATTAAAAATGCAAGACTTGCAAGTTTATATCGAAAAACTCCTCGTTTTTGATTTAAAATATTAAAAAGATTTTACATTCGATCTTCATAATTTAATCATCAAAACATAATTACGAGATAAACTTTGTCAAAAATGTTGATAAACTGAAAGTTGTAAATCAAAAACTTGAGTCTTGTAGAAAAATTTTTGTCAATTAACCTAAGTAACGCCTTTAAGAAACAAGAAATATTATCAAACGCGAAGACACAGCTTTTTTCTTCAAAAGAAGAGCTGAAGAGCGCTTTTGCTGTAAAAATTTTCATTTAATGCATTCTTGTGCCAATTTTCATGATTTTTTAGACAATGACTTCGAAAACGTGAATGTAACATTATGAAATTATTCACATTTTTGAAATTCTTAAATATTTTTAAATAGTTGCAATTATTTTTTGATTAACTCTATGTGGCTTGATTTGTAAAAATCACTCGAGCAACTTTTTTCGTAATCATCCATCTCAAATTTGATTCATAATCAATTTCTTCATTTACAAACCAAATAACATTTCAACAATTTTATTGATCTTTGTTTGAAGTAAATACTAAGTAAAATTGGAAAAGTTCTTTACATTTCACTGGCAAAACCTATCTTTATAACAGATCAAATAGGGGCGACTAGTTTTTATGTTAAATTTGCTACCGAAGAAGCTATCTTTTCTCCGCCAGTCGAAAAATTTATCTTGTTAGGAATTTTTTCTTGTTTCTCTTATGATATCAATTTTCCCTTTTCGCCACTTAGAAGAAATTTTAGATATTTTTAGATATGATCATACTCTTTATCAAATATCGTGCTTTTGTTTCTCTTAGGTTGAAAATTTTCAGCTTACATATAATTTTATTATGAACAAAATTCTTCGCTAGAAAAATTTAGCAAAAATTAAATTTTTGATAAAATTTATAAGAAAATTTACGATGCCTAAGAAGTCTCCTCTTAGATTGATTCCTTAGCCCGAGTTATCCATTTGTTTAAGAGAAATAAATATCTGAAAACAGGTCATTTTCTTTAAAAAAAAAATTTAATGAATTTTTGAATTCAAAGTAAAAAGTATAAAATATAAGAGAATCAAATAAAGTTGATTAAAACTTTTAAACATCCAAGAGAAGCACTTTGAAACAAATAAATTTTTAATTGATTATATGAGAAGAAAAGAGTTAAAGATGATAGTTTTTCAATGAAATGCTGATATCTTCTCCAAATCAAACGAAGTTTGCTTCGCGTTCAGATAATTTATCAGAAGAAAGTGCTCGAAATCGTCACTCAATAAGATTGTCATTGATTTTTAAATTTTTCAAATGAAAGTACTGAATTTAAGTCCAAAGCGAGTAGCCAAAAAGTCATTTTTTCCATTCACTAACACTTCATTCTATCATAAGTGTATAAATAAGCAACTTTTTGGCCATCGCTTCACGTCAAACAAAACTCGTACCCATTAAATTAAAGATCTAATTAAAATCAAAATGCTATCTTCGCGATTTGTCGCATTATTTTATTGCCGAATGACGATTGACAGCCGACCGAAGAATAAACACAATTAGTAATGCTAAGATCGCTTTACTCTAAAAGAAGAGATTTTTAATATCTTCATATTTTAAAGGAAGTTTGAAAATAAACACTATGGTATTAATATAAACTTTTATTTTTGTAACTTTATCAATAGCATAATCCCTCGCCTTAAGCGACATGTCGAATAAACTAAAATGGACAACTTATAACAAAAATTGAAAGTGGTACTAAACCAATTACCTTTTTTAAATCGAAATAAACAGACTTTGTCTGGAAATAGTCGTAATAAACATTTTGATAATTTAAAACTGAATTAAAAAGAATTTTACTTTTATAAAAAAACAAATTTCAGTTCTCTATTTTTTAAAGACCCGATCGTTTAGTAAGAAAAAGTTGTAATTTTAGAGTGCGATTATTTTTTTCCAATATTTTTAAAATTAAAGTTAAATTTAAATTTAAAGTTTTCATACTTATTTTCAACATTTTTGAAATATATCTTGCTCTCATCGAAATAATAGTCCCCTGAAATTTGCTACATTATTAAAATAGTGAAAATAAGGAGTAATTTTGGTATATTAAAAAAAAATCTTAGAAAATACTCGCTCCCACGAAGTAATTCATCATTTTTGAGGCTTAATATTGTTCTTCAAACTCTAGGGGTGATGTGTTCTTATGAATATTTAAAATCGGTATTAACAATCTTGTAAATAATCATCAACGTTCTCTTCTTTATCACCCTCAAAACAGAGTTTTTTGCTCGTTTTTATCCGACATATCGGTTTATTTTGGGTTTGACCGACGCTAGAAGTAGAATTCAAAATTATCCGATATGTCGTTTAAGACGAGCGAATACGGTATATTAATCTATCGCATTAAATGATTTGCGCAAAGTTTCAACACTATTTGAATAGAGGTGTAAAAATGTGAAATAACCAAATCCAAAAGTGGCAAATGTTATTTTAAGAAAACGAGAAGGCTGCGAAATCAGAATGAATCGAATTGAAAATAATTGCATTCCCATGATAAGCGATTTGAAACAATTTTCGTTTTTTTTTAAAAAAAACATTCTGTAAATCCTTAACCCTCTTTGAAAAAGAAACTAAAAACTTAAAAAACTAAGTGAAATAACATTTTTTACAGACCACGTGTAAAATTATGATTAAACATTTGTGCGAGTCCAGTTTGTACAGGTTTTGTCCGCTAAATTGAATCGCTTAAATTAATTTTGATCGTTTTCCCCATTTAAACGCTTAAACTGCCTACATAAATTTCAAAATTGAAAAAAACTTTAAAAGTTGCATAATTGAAATATTTGAAATGAAAAATGAAAATTCAATGAAAAGTAGTTGAATAGAATGCAAAAACAACAAGCATACACTTTGCGCTTTGAGACATGTTATTACTTTAAACGAATTTTATCGTAGATTGATTAAATTTTGATGATTCAAAACTTTAATTTTAATGTTCTGCAAGTTCTTGTGCCTAGATTTAAACGCTCGATTACTTCTTTGATAAAAATGAATTGCAATTAGAATGATCGTTCGTTGCTTTTTTCCTGCAGATCTTTTTTGAATTAACTACGAGTGAGTGCGAAAAAAATTAGTTTTAATAGATCAAAGCTCAAATTAAACTGCTGCGAAAACGGCTTCATGTTGCCGTTGTTTGTTCCGATGCTCATCGCAACGTGACATCGAATCACCTACACCCGAAGTTCGTGAGAACGGCGATGAAAAAGAAACACAAAACGTTGAAGAAAACAAAATTCGAGTCACTCACGAAATGGTCAAACTTAATGTGGAGGAGCTTCAATCCGAAAGCGAAATCATTTCAAAGGCATCATCGCTCGAAGATGTAAGTAACTATGAATTATTTGCTTTCAATTTATGTTCAACATCGTCACTTTGTTTGCTTACATATATGCCAGAAATCAGTTATCCTTTAAGCGAACAGCGAGTATATGAAGCGTTTAAGACATTTCAAAGCTGGGTGAAAGCGACAAAAATCATTTTCACTTTTCTTCAACGCTCTCTCTAAATTATTTCGGAGCACATTTGCAGTCTGTCGCACAATTTTTTATTACCTAAATAAGCAATTTAAAAATAAAAATTGTTCTGTTGTTATATATAACGTTATCTTTCATACTTACATCGTTCACTTTTGTGCACGAGATCAAATAAATGAAATAAGCGCAATAGTCAAGAAACAACATGTTCATTTCACGCATAGATCGCAGATTCTTTTTTTGCTAGAAAAAATTATTTCACTTAAAATTTTAGTTAACACCTATCGCTTTAAAATTGTGCGAAAAAGTCGAATTGAAATCATAAAATCTATTTTGAACGAAAACGAAAACAAATATTTGAAAAGAAATCATTTTTCGTTTCGCGCTTCAATTCATTTCTCATTGAAAATAAGCTAGAACAGCAAAGTGAAAGATTTTGTTCGCGCAACAAGCTTCATAAATGTAACAAAGCCAAGCCATTTCAATATTAATTTCAAGTGTACACTTCGCCATTTTTCATTCTCTTTTCTCTCGTTTTTTCAAAAATAAAATAATAAAACAACTTTACAATTTAAGTCAAAGGTTTCCGAGACTGAAGTAATTCCAAACTTTTCGGCAAAATACTGAAATCGGGTAATCTTTTTACATTCTCTTTGCAATTTAAAACTTATGCCATTGATTTTGAAAAATAAATTTTGTTGAAAAAAATCGATAACAATCATAATCCTCTCAAATACGAATTGAAAACGTAGATAGCGAAATAAATCTATCGATATTAGAGTTGTGCTCTTGTGATTTTTATTTTTCTTTAAACTTTTAATGAGTGGAAATATTTTCGATCACACGTAATGATCTAAAACCTTAATTAACTTAAAAATCTCAATGATTTTTCTATCAAATGTCTCACAAATTTTAAGAAGTATTTTAATTTGATGTTTACTTTGGTTATTTTACTAAATTCTAGGGAACCGGTAGAAAAATATAAAAAGTTTGAAAATAAAAATTGATGAAGGAAACTAATTTCGTTTTTGAATTTCACCAAAGAGTTTCTTAATTATTTTCCATCTATTCAATCCAATTCTAAATTTCTTAAAATGAAATCGTAAAAATAAGAATTGAAAATCATTTGCATTTAGAGTAAGCCAAAAATAAATGTTCAACTACTTTCAAAGATGAATTAGTATAAGAAAAAGTTTTTACTTCGTATTTCAGCAAAGACTATTTTTTCGTGAAAATTATTCTTATTAAAGTAGAAAGTTCAGGTTCAAAATTTCAATAAATTTATGAAGAAGAATAAAAATAAAAGATGGTTGATTAAACAATTTTTTCAATTTTTAATTGTAAGTTTTCTAAAACGATCGCTCTTTTGTAAGAAGTTTCTTTGCTTTCAAAAATGTTTAGAACAAATGTTGCAGAATGTTTTTCTGCTTGACGATGTAAATAAAAGGACAAAAAAGTTGCATGATGTTCGTGTTATTTTCTTTGAAATCAATTTTAGATTCGAACTCACAAATTGGGATCAAAAATGTAAAAAATTTTTTCTTAAATGCCATCATTTGATCTTTGTAATCATTCAAAAAAGTTTCTTTACTTTTTTCAGATTTCTCTTGTTTCATTTCTTTTTTTATGATGCATTTGAATCGAAAGCAAACATTTTTTTCAAAAAAAATTTATTGTAAAAGAAAACATTTTTATTTATAGGTAAAAATTTACAGAGAACTTGACGCTTATTCTTGCTAATGAATTTTTGACTGCACCATTTTGAATTCAGAATTTCATCATTATTTAGATCTAATCGAATAACAGTGAATGAAGGTTTTATGTGTGAGCTGAAAAGATTTGAACCAAATAAGTAAATTGATTAAAAAGCCAAAAAATTTATAGTTTCAATAAGTGATGAAGTGAGTTGAAAGATGAAAATTTATTGAAGATTTTAGCAAAGTAATTTCTTACTCTTGTTGCTTTTTTGTTTCGAATTCAAATAAGGAAAGAAGAGTTGATGTAATTTATATGATATTCCATTTTTCATTCGATGAATAAACTGTTTCTGTCTAGTCAATTGATGGTTTTCCAAAAAAAGATACAAAAGAAAGTACTCACATGAATAGTGAACGTAAAAAATAATCCCCATGTATAGACAGTTGAATAATATATTAACCTAATTCATGGAATATTTTGTTCATAATTTATTTTACCTATTTAAAAGCATTAAAAAAGAAAATGTAGAACAAATCTCATGAATCAAATTTTATTTTATTATCTAATATTTCTCGTCTTTGGAAAGATTTTATGAGAAGCATTTTTAATTTTCATCGATTTAAAGATCTCGAAAAGTAATAAATTTAGTGATTATAATTCTAAATTTAATTATCGAATAATCATAATTCTCTTTTAATTGTTTCATTTCTACAATTGTCATAAAAAAAGCTTTGAAGTGAAATTTTTTCGCCACTGAATTGAATTCGGTAAAAAGACTTTATACCATTTCTTGTAACCTTTCGAGATCTATTACTAAAATTTTATGAATTTTGGCGCATTGCACTACTCTCTTGTGAATAAGATCATAAAATGTTTCTTTCTGTACGAAGATTAAACTCAAATGCGAAACTTTTTTGGATCAGAAAAGCGCCGAATTAATTTATAACATTACAGACATTTATTACACAATATTAAAGTTTATTTTACTTTTATTTCTAAGCAAGTTTTTCCGATGCAATAATACTTTATAAAAGCTTTGGCATTGTTCCATTTGCACAAAGTCGTGTAGAGTTTACGGCTCGAATATTTGATATCTTATCATAATACCATAACCATACACTTCCTATCAAATGCTTACAGTAACTTCATTTCTGGCTATTGCTTTCGCTTTGTTTTTCGCACCGTTTGTTTTACAAAGACTAATATGTAACACGTTTTGCATAAAATTTGCATAGATCAAAATAAGTTATCGCCTTTATTTACATAAATCAATCACAAACTCGCTTCGTCTTTTTTCTTTTTCTTTTGCGTGTGATAACGAAACTCAGAAGGAAAAGCAAAGTGAAATGTTTGTGTGAAAACTAACTAAATATCTAACTCTATTAACTGAAATGAGTAAACGAATGAAAGTAAAGAGCATTTTTTATCTTCATTCGAAGCAATATTGACGCAATGTATTTGTTTTGCAAATTACATTCTAGGCGCAAGAAAAATAAAAGCTTCTCGCTTCTTAATGATTTTATGCAAACTATGTTAGCATATGTTTTAAGCTACTTATCCTAATTATGTATAATTAAACTCGTAGCATTTTCATGTAATGTTAAAAAATGTACGCAACTTTCGATTTTTGACAAAATTAATTCGAAAAATTTGCATTTATTTGTACAATCGTGGAACTGCAAAGCTCCTTTTTAATTTTTCGTAAATAAATTTTAAACGGATAGATATTTTTTAAGAGTCTCATTGAGGAAGTTACACAAAAAATGAGTTGCATAAACTAAAGTAGATCTAAGCGAGAAAAAATCTAAACATTGGGGCTGAGCGCGATCAATGTTTATGGGCCAGATTACTTAAAAATTCAAATTGGTTCAACTGAATTGAAACTAGTGCCAAACGCACTCAATTAATTCATTTAAAAAAGTCACACTTTTTACTAAGCATCTTTATATAATACTTTGTAATACTATAGAGGCGATTTCGTGAAAAATGATTGAATTTTACTTCAAATCATTCGGCTTATTAAAGTGAATCTTCAAATCACTTTATCAAGCTTATTAATGCAATTTATACTTCTCAGCTTATTCACTCTAAAATCATTTATTACAGACTTAGATTTTGAGAGAAAAAGAAAAAATTAACAGCGTTTAAAGTTTTGTCTGTTCAATGTAAATTTTTATATCAATATCTGCAAGTAAAACACTACTGCTGTTCAAATTTTCATCTTTTGCATGAGCTGCAAATTTGCACTTCGAAAATCAAGTTGACATATACTTTAGCAAATGATTTCGAATCATTTAAAAATGATTATCACAGATGCTAAAATGTGGTTAAAGTGAAAGCATCCGTATAAAAATTTGCAATTTTATTTCTTTAACATTTTCGAATGGAAATCGTTTTCTGAAAATGAATGACAAAAGGAAAATGTGCGCGAAACGAAGAATTTAAACTCATTGCACAATGGAGAATGCGAAGCCATAGTGAAAGCAGCACTCACAAGAAAGCCAAATTATCGCTTCCTTTATACGTTAATATTCCACAAATGGTCCTAGTTTCCATTGTAATGTCAAAGGATAGGAGGTCACGGTTACTAAATATAGTAATCGATGTTGCTTTTCGTACAGAACATCGGTTCTAAAAGCTCGAAATCCTTTTGGATGCTGCGCTTCGTGACTGACGCACGAAAAGGATGAGAGATCCATGCTCAGAAAGTTCATTTTATACCGCAACTATTGCAGCCTTCAATCCAAATGATCGTAAAAGTTTGTGACGTTTGTTTCGCGAAACTTAACTTTGGTTTACTATTTCAAAATTTGCATTCGGACTTTTGCAAAATGCAAGCATTTACGTTGGATGCATTCAAATGCTGTTAAAAATTTTGATCGACTCGTTTCAGGAAACTTTGTGTGTTGCGAAAGAAGCGAGTTCAAAATCTTTGCAAGAGCAAGAGGAATCGTTGCAAGTTTCAAATAATCAACGATCATCTCGCAAACAGTCTTGGCGGTCGAAAACGTGGAAAAGAGACTTTAAATCGCAAAGAGAATCGTTGGACACAACTTCAAAAGACCAGAAATATTCGCGAAAGCATTCGCTAACTGTTCCCGGTGAGCCTTATCTCCAGCATCACGTTCGCCATCACCATCATCATCATCAAAAGCATTATGCGATGGGCCATCAGCAGCAAGAACGCAAACCAGTTGAGTCGAAAGCAGGTGATGTGAAACTGGCGAAAAGCAAAACTCCGTCACCTGTTAGCACCCCTTCGCCCAGTGGCAGTCTGTAAGTGATGCACTCTACACTCGCATTCAAATAACTTACTTTAAGAACTTATTCCAGAGCGGGCGACGAGCATTCAGCTTGTTCATCGTGCAGTAGCAGCGGACTAGATTTGGAATTCGCTCGTAAATGTACTGTCAGTGCAGACAGTTTGTTGCTTCATCCTGACATTGCATCAATCTCGAGAAACGAAGGCGAAACGCGACATGAGCACTCTACTTTTTTGGATCCTGAATTGTTAAGAAAGCGGAAATTCAGCACTAGCATTAGTTCAGATCAGATACATAAGCACTCAATGTTTATTGAAGCAGAACAAGTTTCTGCTGCAACAAAACTGCCAATCATGAAAGATAGTGCAGAAGCAGCTTCTTCATCTGCTGTTAGTGAAGCGGTTAGAAGAAAAGACAGTGTAACAAATTTAGTGCTTTCGGGTCCTGGACGTATTGCAAAACTATTAAGACGCACCCATTCAGCAGGTTGCTCTAAAGATGTTCCTTCTCATGCTTTATTCTTACGAGAAAAGCCAATGGCAAGTTACTTTCATGTGTTGGTTTTTAATGAATGTTAATTTTTTTAAATAGAGAAGACATCATAAATCTAATTTGGAATCTGACGTTCTTGAAGCTGGTTCTTCTCACCAACACAGAAAAGTCAAAAAACATCAAATGTAGGTGTAAATTGCAAATGTTGCCTTGTAAACCAAGATTTTTCGTATCAAATTATCTCAAGCCGAAATTTTTAAAACTCCAAGTCGCTTTTATAAAATATTTCAATTTTTCAAAATCAAACTCATTTTTGTGGATAAGTTGTGATAAGAGTTTACAAAAGTTAAAATTAATTTTAAAAAGCTTGAGATTAATTTCTCACTTTGCTATCATCGAAAATTTAAAAATTGTAGAAAAACACAGCTTATCGCATTTCTAGAGAAATTAAATGCATTACAATATTCAATACAATGTACTACAAAGCATTTCTCTGTAAACGTAAGTTATTAACTCATATTTTAATGTTTTAAGAGCTTTAGAAGACATGAAACAACGATTACGATTTATGCGGCTTCGAAATACCGATTCATCGTTAGAATCGTCTTCCGTTCGGCCATCTCCTGAAGAAGCCGAAAAATGGTCCCATTCTTTTGTAAATTTGATGAAAAACAAATGTAAACAAATTCATTTTTCATTGTATTCGTTGTTTAACCATAACTTTATAGATGGATACTTACTGTTCAAAGCGTTTCTGGCGCGCGAATTCAGTCAAGAAAATGTTGAATTTTGGATCGCTTGCGAAGAATACAAGACGTTGC
>NCKU01003127.1:0-16148 GCA_003675995.1 Dinothrombium tinctorium | reverse complement strand
ATAAAACTGAGCATTTCTTGAGTACAAAGTAAAGTAATATTATTTCCAGCTTCTCATGCAAAAGCAGTAAATAGAATTCATTATTCATCTCGCTACAAAGTTAGTAGCGGTAAAAATTTTAATTCAAAGATGTTTTCGAAAATCAAATTGTTAAAGAAGTATGAACGAAGCAATTACCTCGTCGATTTCGGTTTCTAAGTCACGCCATAGGAGTGTATTTTCACCCAAATTGTCGCCGATTTCTTTTAATTGAACAATGATGTGACCAATTACATTGTGCTTTTTGCCTCTCTCATTGTCAAAAACAGTAATACGAATCGAGCGTTCATTCACCGCCCTCGCGGGAACCTTTCGAAAAGATTTTAGTGCACTTTTGTTTCATAATTGACTTTTAATTTTCTTAAACGCACCTGAAATACAAAAGTCTCGTCGAATTTCGGATTACATGTTTTCTTCTTGATCTTCGATTGAACGTATCTTCTTTCTTCCGGAAGTAATTGAATTCTAGAAAACGATGATTAAAAGAGAGCAGAAATTAATCAATGAAAAAAATTAATAGACTAACAAGATCGATATTTCTAAAAATAAAAATAAACAAGCTACTTAAGGAGTTTGAAAAATAAGTTTTTCTAACGGTCAATGGAAGATTAGTGAACGAAATTCTTTCTTTCAGATGTTAAAAAATAAAATGAAGTGAAAAAGATGAAGATTTGAAAGAATGAAACTAAAATAATTTTAAATTTCACTCGTAAGTCAATAGGTTGACAAAATATAATTGATTTACCTTACAAAAGGGTCGCAGCAATTTACCGATCCTTTTACTCGTGAAGGTAGATTTTTGACTTTAATCAAATGAATTACGAGTTGTTCATTCTGCGGTTCGTAAAACAGTTTGAACCAAACTCTTCCACGATGGTAATCTGGATAAAATTCTTCCTCTCCAGGCTCTAGCGAATAAGTTGGTTTATAGAGTTCGGGATTCAAGCCACCCAAAATTGAAAATGCCTGAGATGAAGCGAGCGAGCTTTCAGCCGAAATATTCGCCAAATTCGAATCACTTGCACTCGCTGCCAATGCTTCATTATTAATTGGACTTGTTAAACACTGAACGCTAGTCGCGATTCCAGGAACCACGAAATTAATCATTTGTTTTTGACTGTCGAAAAATTGAGGCACATTTGTTTGCATTTATTTTCATAGTTTTTTATGTTTTGTTCACAAATAATTTTTTATTTTTGTAAACTAATCAAAAGTTCTCTTATCGTAGCTTCTAGAGCCAGAAGACGTTAGTCGTTTGGATGGAAATTTAGCGTTTTAAGCTTCAAAGCTAAACGTTTGTGTGTTTGCTTTGAGCATCGAACATCAAGAAAACATTAAACAGCGCAATAATATCATCTAGAACTACTAGGTTCTGCATAATAATATTTGTTAAGATTCACCATTTGATTTATATCGTCTATAATCTTCTTAAAATTGTTAGCATATACTTTACAATAAGTTTTGTCATAGAGCATAGGTTTCTTATCGCATAAATTTTGCGAAATATTTTTAATAAATAAAACAAGTGCTCTTATAAACTAAAGATGGAAAAGTACTCTAGTCAGACTCTCTTAAGAGTTTAAATTTTTAAATCGACGAAGCATGCAAACATATTTTAAAAATTTGCTTGAAAATAGATGAAATAAATTGTAAAAATCGAATGTCTTGATTTTGTCTTCTTCTGGCATTAAAGTTAAAACTTTATCCGATCAGCTTGCCAGTTTCTACGCGCTTTTATTCTTGGACAATAAAAATCAATTTTTCTTCATATGCCTGCCTGATTTAATCATCAAACGACTAATGATTTAAAAACGACTGATTTTTGTGCTCTAACTATTCTGTCCATAAAATGAATTCGCAAGCATTCAAATTAATACGAAGTATTTTGAAATCAGTTAAATGAGCAAATTGATTGAGTTTATAAAATGTAAAAAATTTTGTTTAACTTTTGGAGAATGTAATTAGATTTTCAAATTTAAATCAAAGTTTGTTTAAAAAGATTTGTAGTGAGTACTTACGGTAAACAGCTGCTGTACATCGCTGAATTCAATTCAGATGTTGATTTCACACTCGCTTTTCTGTTTGCCGCGCATAAGTAAAGATCTGTCTTTTCATTTTCAATTGCATCGTACTGCTTGCTAAACCTTTTCGTGCGTTTCAGTAGAAAGAAGCCCACTAACGAAGCGGCAAATACGAAAAGTATGACAGCGTAAAAAACCAGAGGAGTCTCTATTGAAAATATTTTGCGTTAGCAAACATTTAAATATACATACAAAGCATGTTTGCTTATTTTATTTTGTATTCATTATTCTTTAAACTGTATTTTTGCTTATTTGAAATTGCTTTCACTTTATATAAAAGAAATTTAAAAATCAAATGGAAACTTGAAAATCATTAAAATATTCTCAGCCATGTGAAAGTAAAAATATTCTTTTCACTTCTTTTGACAAAAAGTTTCAAAAAAAGTAGTCGACTTTGCTTTTCTACTGAGTGAAACTTTTCATCGAGATTTTTATGTCTGAAAGCAGAAGCAGATTATTGAATAAATGTTGTTTCTTAATCAATTGCAAAAAAGCAGATTAATTATCTAAATTATTGTTTTTTATAGCTGGTTCAAAAATTAATTACTTGTGCTAATGATTTTTTTCATCCTCTTTAATCACAATTATTTTGTTTCTCATTTAAAAAGCGTTTTTTAAATTAATGAAAAATTAATGAATGAAAAGTTATCATTCAAACAAAAAGCAGCTAATTAACTAGAGAAATACCGAAAAAGAGAGATTATTTAAAAATGAGTGGAATCTGCTTCCTCGATTACGTTTTGCTTTTGAAATTGAAAACTTAATTAAAATTCACAAAAAGTGGTTCAAAGTAAAGAGCTTGACTAACTAAAAAATTGTAAAATGAGTTTAATATGTGATTAGATTAAAAATGGAGTCAATGAGAGGAAAATTTGCCATTTTGAGCAGCTAATTTTGATGTGTTCGTGTGTAACTATTGCACCGACCTCATTAAGTGGCGAAAGTGGTGAATTTTTCTGCCCTTAACTATGCTTAAAGAGGTACTTGCTTTGATAGACAAAATTTGCAACACAATTTTTTGTTTAGTAAAATTCGATAACTTTTGCTTTCGATTGTTCATATGTATTAATCAATAGGTTGTTCTGTGTATTTTTAGCAATTATTTTGCTTGATTAATGTTTCACTAAAAAAGAAAACCTTTTAATAAAGTTATAAAGCAAATTTTTCGGTTTAAAGTTTTAAATTATAATTTTTCAAAAGTTTGAATTCGGCACTTGTATTCATTGAGTTTGTTTTATGCAAAGCGCTTTTAGTTATAATTTTTGTCAGAAAACAAACTTTCTTCTTCTAGGAAATGTACATTTGCATTTTAAATTTAAAGCGAAGAATACCGTTGCATGAGAAGTATAAAACTAGGTTTCTCCATTCAAATGTATAGTAATTGATAAAAATTTGCTCTTGTAAATAAAACATTTTTGAATGGAGAAAAAAGTATCTTTTTGTAAAGCACTGTATGCAACGGAATGTTTTCTTGTTTTAGTTTCTTTTCATCGCATTGTATAATTTAATATCGATTTTTTATTTCGCACTTCGCTTTCTCGAGAAAAGAGTGGCTCAAAATATTGTGCTTTCGTATTGATAAAACTCTGAGAGCGCGATAATTCACGATTTACATATTATTAATGGATGCTTTAATACAATGGCAACTCTTTTTGACCAAAAAGAAACAAATTTATTATTCAAAAGCTATCGCGTTCGTTTCGTGCGAATATCTTCTTCTTCTCAATAACAATGAAACTAACAAAAGATCGAATGCTTGAATCGAGAAGGAAGAAATTTCTTGCCACTCAAGAAACAATTATTTTCAACTGGTTGATTATTCGTACTGAATGATTATTCTATTAAGCAAACAAACGACAATATAAATTATCGATTCTTTTAACTAAAAGCAAACAATATGAATGAGAAGAATGCTTTGAATTTTGTAAACTCGAAACTCTTAATTAGAGAATTGAGCCTTCTTTTTCTTGTTTAATTTACTAGTTTTACTTCCTCATTTTCAGAAAAGATCAAAATTAAAATTAGACAGAATTTACGCTGCCTTACTATGCACACTGTTTCGCATGTTCATCGAAAGATTAGTTTTACTTTCGAGTTTTTTACATCGATATTTGCTTTCATTTTTGTTTTTACAAATTGAGATTAAAGTTTATTTTAGTTTTAGAGCATTTTGAGATTCAGCAATTAAAATAATTGAGTTTCAGGAAGTATTGACTTAAATTTTCAAAGCGTAAGTTTCTCCGATATGTAGAGACCTGATTTTGACGACAAAATTTTTTATAAATTTGGAGACACAAAAAAAAAGCAAAAAAGAAGACAAATGAACACAAAATCTCCGAAATCTGGTCTCCACTGATAAGATAGTCAATCAATTAGTTAACTTGAAACCTCAATTCGAAGTTCGAATAAAAACAAACGAAGTTGAAATGGACTCTCTACTAATGTTTCCTTTTATTTTACTCCGTTACATCCAATTAAGTTTGCATTCTAAAGGTGAAATGATTTTATGACTATTTAATATGTGATAAATGTTATGAAAAAAGCAAATTATCACACAAAATTTTTTGTTATTGCTGAATTTTAATTTTAATATAATTTATCAAAATGAATTTATCGTGAAATTTATAATATGAATTAAAAATTTTGCTTTTAGAAAATTGAACAAATTTATGCTTTTTGCTTATTCATTTTTGATGTCAATTTTTAATCATTTCAAAACTCTTGAGTTAAAATTCTGATTCAAGTATTGTGCTTTCAAATCGAAATAAAAGTTTGATTAACTAAACTTACTAGAAAGTTTAGTGTTCTTCTCTGTTAGTTAGAAAAGAGTATTCTTTCGTAACAAATGTCAGCAAATCAATATTTTACCCTTATTTATATTTAGCTCTTTTAAACCGCATTTGATGATCAAAGATGATTTTAACTAACGATTAGTGCCATAAATTTAGAAACAAAAATAAGCTTATAAAGGTTAAGGTTCAGATTGAAATGCTTAAACCCACTCTTTTCGCTTTCTTTAGATTTAAAATAAATATTCTCGTTTGAAGAACTTTTATTATCCTCTTCTAAAAACAAAGGACTTTATTCAGAAGCCACATGTTTTCATTTAATTCACATTTTTCTTTAAAAAAAAAATCACTTTGCATCTATTTCCATAAGAACATGGGTAGCAGAAAATTGATCCTCTTTTCCTCTTTTTCTGTTCAGCAACAAAACACTTTCTACTTAGAAAACAACATGAAAATAGCTTGCGAATATATAAACCAAATATATTCGCTCATTTTCAGCAATCATTTCTAAAATAATTAATTTCAATGTTGTTATGGTAGCAAAGCGTAGAAAAACAATATTCTTCAACTGTTTTTATTCCCTGGCATAAAGTTGTACCTGTGACATTTTGGCATCGAAATGAGATGAATAATGGATCATTAGATTAATCCAAATACGCATATTTATTATATACTATACATCATCTGATATTTTCATCGTAATGCCTGTCCAAAATGAACTTGCGCAAAAATTAAATAAAAAATTTTGTTAAAGAATCGCCTAAAAAAATATTTACGACTTTTAGAAAGGTGATTAATTCGTGCTTTTTTGAAAATAATTTTTCATACATATGATGCAAAAAGGATACATTTTCAGAATATCAAATTTTCTCAATTTTCGAATCTGATTTAAAAACTTTTTTCACACTTTGTGAAACTTTCTCGCTAATTTTCAAACAAACTTCTAAAATGTTTCAATGGTTAATAATCTTTCGTTTTATATTAATTTGCATTCAAAATATTTTTGAATAAGCTTGATTTTCAAATAACTAAGCATTTTGCAGAGGTAAAGTGTTTTCACTTTTATTCGAAATCAAAATTATTACGCTTTAAAGCGAAGTGGTTTTTTAGCAGAATTTTTTCATAGTAAGAGCAAAACTTTTTCTTTCTCACTTGTTATCGATAACTTTCGTATTGAAGCATATTTCCGACTAAGAACAATGTTTGGTCAAAATGAAGGTTAATTTGCGATCAAATTTATTTTGAAATGATTGCCGATAAACAGAAAAGACCTCAAAAATTACTTTGTGCAAGCTCTACTCGGAAATATTTTAAAAGTTCAAATACTTTTTGAACTTTTTCCTCCACTTTTATTCAAAATTTTCTAATTAATTTAAACAAATAGAAGTGATAATAAAAATCTGGAAAAATAATTTTGCATAGAAAATGTAGCTGAAACGTTTTTTTTGGTTGAAAAAACCTTTCGGTCTAAGGAATAAATTATTTTCAGATCGTCTGTTAGAAATGTGTTGCAGATCGATTGATGAGGCTTTTCTGTTTTGTCGATGAATATTCTATGAGAATGAAAAATTCAGATATAATAAATATGAAAAAAACTTTTCATTCGCTAGATTAAAAAATATCTGAAGTAAATACAAACGAGATTTTTGAATGTTAAAATCAATCTTTTTTAAAATTGATAATTATCACATTATAATGATCTAAAAGAAAGCACTTGTTTAACGTATTTTGAATATGACGGATTGTACTTATTTTCACAAATAATAATCCGTGTCAAAAATAAGTCTATGCGAGTATCACAATTTTTCTCTCAAAGCCGGAATTATCGTGCGAGCAGAATTTGTTTTATAAAAATTAACATTAAGTCTATGGGAGACATACCATCATTCTCGATTAAATTTAGCCCCTTTTCATATTTAAAAAGCAACGAAACTTTCTACAAATGCGTATCATATAGTTAATCTAATTATAGTAAAGAATCAAAATGAAACAAATAAGTATCAAACAAAAACAATGAAAATAAAAACGCGGAAATTACTTGGAGTTTTTTATAGGCAAAATTTTGTGAAAGTTTTTTCCTTTTATTTCTTATTTTTCAAATATTTTGATAATCTACTGACAAAAACGAGTATATTTGTTGTCTTATTTCATTGTTAAAAGTCTTATATTACCAAAAATTATAAAAATCATTTTTATGAGCATTTTATTTTCATTATTTTTTGTTTGATATGTTATTATCTTATTTGTTCCACTTTGATTCTCAACTATAATTAGATCAACTACATGATGCGCATTTGTAGAAAGTTTCGTTGCTTTTTAAATGTGAGAAAGGGGCTAAATTTAATCGAGAATGAAGATACGTCTTTTATTGACTAAATGTTAATTTTTGTAAAACAAATACTTCTTGCACGATAATTCGGGCTTTGAAAGAAAAATTGTGAAACTCGCATAGACTTATTTTTGACGCGGATTATTATTTGTGAAAATAAGTATAATCCGTCATTTTCAAAATACGTTGAACAAGCGCTTTATTCCTGATACTCTTTTAAAATAACTTTGCAACCAGTGGGTAGAAGAAATCGATTTTTTTTTCTGACATAATCGATTTTCGAGTGCGTTTCAAATTTCATTTGTAATTTTAACCATAGAGCTTGTTTTTAATTCTTTTAAGTGTTTACGTTTCATTTAAAATTATTGCAGAAATAAAATTACACGCCAATTTAAAGAATTGAATTTCGTTTGCTAATTTGTGTTTCTTATGCATTTAAAAACTTGTTAATTCAATTCTAAATACAAGCGTGTAAAGTAAGCATTTTGGCTTTTTACATTTTCATAGCTTTACGCTCCAAAAGAACGCAGCAAATCGTAATCTGAATGAATTTCAAGAATGTGCAGCGAAAACAAAAAATGTGGACGACTAAAAACGTTTTTCACGCAAAAACATCGATCTATAAAGGCTTAAAAGTAAACAAAGAAATATAAGATACTTTTGTGAATCGCAAAAAGTGAAAAAAAGAGAGCAGAGATCGACTATGGAATAGAAAGTTATGCTAACAAGGGAGTGAAAATTGAGGAGACACCAAGAAATATTCTGCGAATCAAAAACTTGTTAAAAAGCATCGAGTGATACTCTAGTTTCAAGTGATTTCGATTTTAAAGTTATTTATCCTGCTTTCAAAGTTTCGAGAGAAATAAAAAACCTCAAGATTAAATTTTTGCTTTTGGCGCTCATAAATTCTTAGACAAATTGGTAAAAATCATTTTTGAAACTGTTAGAAAGAGACTATGAGACAAATTTTTAAGCAGATCTTTTCTTTTTTCAAAAAACAATGATCTGCCTCAAGCAATTAAAAGTTTTATGATGCTGTTTAATGCATGATATTCATTTTTTGTGTTATTAAGCTTTTCAATACTTCACGTTTATTGGCTTCATTTTCTTTAATTTCACATATGGACTAAAAAATAAGCAACTGAATAAAAGTATCACAATATTTAAATTTAGCTACAAATGTTATTTATTTAAAGTTTTTTTATTTATTTAAATTGAAAAGAAAGTTCTAAATTCAAGCAAAGCAATGGGAACAAAGAAAACAAAATTCTAAAGCAAGATTTTACATTCACATACTGAGACAATTTGATGTCAATTTATTTCGAGTTTTTCCGACATGAGTTAGAATTCAAAATAATCTTACGTGTCGAAGAAACACGGCAAGCATAAAATGAACATAAAGCTAAAAGCGAAAAGCTATATGTTGTGAGATAGCAATTGAATAAACCCATTACAAAACGGTTTATCTAGCAACAAGACACTTACAAGATTTACTCTTTCATAATTAATTTATTCATTTGATGTAACAGTAAAATATTTTTGTATCTAGAAGCTTATTCAATCATTCTAATAAATTCATTATAAAAATTGTCTCACATCATCAATTTGCGTAAAATTATTTATTTTCTGAGTAAATTTTGCAAATAAAGCGAGAAGATTTTCATTTATTTCAAAAATGGAGCGAGAAACAAACTTTCAATTGTAAGAAAAGTAAATACTAAATGAAAAATAAAGATAAAAACGAACGTAATTAAAACCTGCTGGATTCCAAAGGCGAAATACTCTTTTGATATTCAAGTATTAAGTAGAATTAATTATGATGAAGTATTCATAGGCTAAAAGAGGAAATAATTTTTGAATACCTACGCAAAATTACTTTTTATAATACATTTTCTGTACACACAATAATACTCTTATTTTCATGAATCAGAGAATGGATTAATTTTATGTAAAGAATATTTTATTTTTAATTTGCTAATTTTTTATTTCACATTGCTTCGTATTTTATTGTTAAAAGTTAGTTATCAGTTCAATTTAATGGGTCGAATGTGCGATATTAATATCATAAGTTATTAGAAAATGCAATTTCATTGATTAAAGCCAACACGCCGTTTGAAATTGTGAATGAATTTTCTAGTCCAAAAATAAGTACAAAAAGTTTGATTTAACTTTAGAATGTGATAGGCAGCTGAAAATGTTCAATTTTGGATATAATCTTATAATAGTCTTTGAATATAAATGTCACAATCTTATCTCAGGTCTCAAACTTCGATTTAGAACCTAAAATAAAGCAGCCTCTGAGAGGCTGAACTAAATCTTAAATAACTGCTTTCGATGTCTTACACCTACTAAATTTTTTTAAATAACATTTCTCTTAATCTACAAACACATCCGAAGTTGAAAGCTTTAAATAGAGATCAAACCTTTAAATGAATGCTCCGAGTGTTAGCATTCACTGAGCTCATTACAATAATCCGTTGTAAGGTGTTTGCAAACTACTGTGCAGAAGACATTTATCCAAAAATTGAGTTTAATGTCGAGGCAAAAAGTTCAAAAAAAGTTGTGTTTATTGTCGAAGTCAATGATTGTGTTCTAGATTAAGATTTTGAGTTTTATCTGCCTCATCATCATCATAAAAAGAAAAACAACTTCGATTTGTTTACATTTCTAGAAGCAATTTTTCGGTTGATAGTTTTCGATGTATTTCAAACACTATTTCAAACAGTTTCTCTTATTGAGAAAAAGAGTCTAAGCGAAAAATTTTTTAAATAGAAGCTAATGTTGAGACTAATGATAAGATCTGCGCCGAGATAAGATGATTTAATTAAATGATATTATGAGAATGCAAATTTGCTAACGCGAAATAAACAAGCGATTTTATTGCTCACTTTTATGCGAAAAAAGCGAACGCATTATTAGTATAAGCTTGGAAAATGGAAGCTCTAGAAAAATCTTTATAACATATTACGCCCACATGATGTCTGGAGAAAGAACTCGTTTTTTTTTACTACATAGAATGTCAAGAACTTTAAGGAGAAACTTTTGAGTATAGGTTGTAAAAAAATTTTTTGAAAAGCACGTTTCTCATTGCAAAAGAGTCATTAAATTATGTTTTCAATGAAATGCTTTCGACCTAGAATACAAATCGCATTATGATAATAATAATAAGAGTATTGATTGAATGCTAGAAAATGTTGTTGTAAGAAATAATAACACAATTGCGAAAACAAAACACATTTTTAGTTTACGTATGCAATTTTAATTGTGAAAAATTTTCTTTTCACCAGAAGTTCGAGATACAATGCAGACATGCGATGAAAACGCATTTATTTACTCGTTTATCAGCCAAATTGAGTGAAATGTCATTATGTGGAAAAGGCGAATTATGCAATTACATTTGTGTTCGCATTAAGCATTAAAGTTGCATACTCAATATTCTCTATGAGTTAAATCGATTGTTTGCGTGGTGGTAGAGAATTTTTTTGGCTGAATTTTTTCTAAATGCTAAGATTTCGAAACATGTTTTTATTGTTCGAAGTTTTGCGATCTCCTGTTGCAAGAAAACTTCTGATGAACAATTGTGACAACTCGCGGGCGTCACAAGAATGGAGATTCGAGTGGTGGGCAACGGATTCTAGAGTTAAATCGAGAATTTATTATTTACACATGACGCGAATGCAAGTACAAAATGCATTTGTTGCGTTAATTGCGCAAATTAATGAGGCTGACAAAACAGAATAAACAGAAAACAACCAAAATACGTGCGAGTGTCAGCGAGAGACACGGTAAAGTGAGGCATACAATTATGACGAACGCTTCGAGAGAGAAGCGAAAAGTTGCGAACACACGAGTATTTGGCAAAAGGCTTAAATAAATATTGAGAAGAACAGTTTTATGCGCAATAATTGCTATCGCATTGACGATAGCCGATTTCGTAATTCTACTGCTGTTTCAGAGGGCGAAGTACGATTTACGAGAGTAACTCTTCGTACGATGACTATTGCTAATACGAACGGCGTTGTGGCAAGCGTGCACGCCACAATTTATTTTAATGGTTCAAGTTGAGAAAATTAAAAATTACCCACGGAATAACGTTTTTAACAATTTCAAAAAGAGCTATTTTTGTGCTTTCTTCTCGCTTCATTAAGTGAACGTTGTTTATTTTATTTTTCGACACGTTTGAGGCATGTTTAATAGCTTTGTGATAATGTCCTCATTAATTTTCCTCTTTTCACTAAGAAAAAGTACAAAATAAGATCAAATTAATCTTGAGGATAGAACTTAGAGTTTGTAAACATTTCTGAAAATAATGAAGCCTCTTTGTAATCTCGCGAAATTTAATTCCAAAATCATTTTTAAAGGAAAAAATTTTTTCTCTACATGGCGTAAGCAAAATGAATCCAAAAATAGTTTTAAAATTAAATTTATTAAAAGTTCACTATTTCAATATGTTCTTCGTAAGTATGCTGTATAAATCGCTTTAGCAATAACTTATTTACCAGTCCAATATTTATATACTGACTCTTATTCCCCATCATGAAATATGAATTATTGAAGTTTTCTCTTTAATAAACTTCTTTAATCTTATATGAAATTGAATCATTTATAATAAAAGTTATGCAATACTAATGAAAATATAATTCACAACTAATTTTTTTTCCGCATAAAATAAATTTTTTAAGCAAAATATTTCGGAAAAAAATTGAATCTACATTTATCTTGCTTCAGCTGTTATCGGTCTTAACTATCTAAACTTCAAAATGTTTAAAAACGAAGGAAATCAAACGAATAACAATGCGCTTAAAATGAGAATCTTCAGATGAAAGTTGGATTTCAAAAAAGTGACATTCTTGTCACTTGTTTTCGTTAAAAAAATTTCATTTTGAAAATTTTCTTTTTTTCTCGAAAAAATTTTGAATCTCGGTTATAAAGAGTAGAAATATAGAAAAAATACTTTCAAATAAGATTAGAATTAGAATGATTTGAATTAAAAAAATAAAATAAAATAAAATAAAACTGCTTTACATACATAATACAATGCAATATTTAAAATGTCATTCAGCTTTATTTTAATTCAATAAGCAGCAGGCATTTATTGAAATAATATGTAAAACAATGGTTTTATATTTGTGTGAGTTCGAAAAAATGATTTTCATGTTCAAATAATCGTGTAATAAAATTAATAATGCATTCTCTAATTGCAGCATGATTAATTGAGTCTCGAATTAATTCTACTTTGCATTTATACTGCGTTTCGTATTGATTTCGAAGGAAAAACTATTTAAACACGACGCTTTTATAAAATTCCGATTTCATTTTAAAATATTATTCACGTGAAGCATTAAGCCAAAAACAAAAGCTTGTGTAAAATGTTATTTTTGAATTAAATTAAGAAATAATGGGAAGAAATTTTTTCGTGTTTTCTGCTTTTATGTCATTATTCAAATCTAGCGTTTCAAATATTAAAACATTTTTCAATGTTAAAAACAATATTAAACTTGTAATAATATAATGGACATTAAATTGAGATCAAATCAAATGCATATATAAAAAAAAAATTGAAAAATTTCAGGAAAAATTTTGCATTAAATCTGCAGGATTTATGAAAATTAATCTAACTACTACGCTTAATTCTTTCTTTTAAATTGTTTAGATATTTTATATTTTTGTAAATCATATAAAACTAATTTTTTAAAATCGGAAAAATGAAATAAATGCTCGGCTATGGTGTATTCTGGAAATAATAGTTCGCTTTGTACATGATTTATGAGTTAGGATACATTTTTTGATTGGTTTTATCTATTATAAAAGTTTTGATATTATTAATTTAAAAAAAAATATCTCAATTTTCAATAATTTTAGTAAAAAAGTGGAACTTGATAATTGAAGCACTGGATTAAAAAACAGTTAAAACATTTTTCCTTCATCATACTGTTTAAACAAAATGAATCAAGCTTGTTTAAGTGAGATTTTTTATTTTTTTCTGCTTGCCTTTATACGAAATTTTTTGTTAAAGAATTTTTTATTTGAATAAAAATTTTACTTATCAAATTGAATTTGAACAGAGTTATTTAGTAGTCTGAAAAATACAAAAATCATTTTCTATTAATGCATAAAATTTGCTTGAAAAGGTAAAATTATTCTATCCATAAAACTCAATTTTATAAGTGGAAATCAAGTGAAAAACCCTGCGCTTTAATAAAAAAATTTCCATAGAAAGTCTATGTAATTCTGCGCTTTTTGTTTTAATTGTTTTCTCTTTCAGATAAGCTGTTCTTCTTTTATTCCTAATTATTATTGAACACCATTAGAGCTTATTAAGTTCACAAAGTTTTTTCGTGATTGATGATGATGAGCTTATCGAAATCGTCTTCATATAAAAGTAAGTATTTTATAATCTTAATGTTTAATTTTGAAAAAATAATCAAACTTTACTGGTGAAGCTGATGCTTTTTAAAAAAGTGAAACTTATTCATCGACTTATTCTTAATAAATATTTATATTTGAAATCGAAATTCGAGAGTCTCAAAATCATGAGAACAAGTATAAGAGTTTTATGTTTTTCGGATAGATTCGGATTAAATTTTGTGATCGATCCCCATTCCTTTTTTATTTGAAAGATTCAATTTTTAAAATAACGAAAAAAAGAGGCAAGTGGTCTTAAAAAAATTCCCAATTTTGTATAAAAGCTTTTATTATGATTATTTTTTTCATTCTTAAATGGAATGAACAAGCAATGAACGAGGCATTGCTATTTATCGTGCTCCCTGCGAAATTAATACATCGTATCATTAATTTTTTATAAATAATGTTGTTCGGTTTCATAAAAACGCGCAACACGCAAAAGTAGAGTTAAAAACTGAATAAAAATTGCTACCTCATTAAATCAAAAGTTAAATTTACGATTTTATTTATTAAATGCTGGAGAGAAAGTATCGCTTTCGAGCATTATACAGTCAGTGACAAATTGTTTTGCAGCTAATCTTTCAATAAACATTTATATCGCAAATTTCAAATGCAAAACTGATTATAGCTGTGAAAAAGGTGAAATTTTTCATTTTACAAGTTTGTTTAAATTAATTTTTGTAAAAATTCTCATAGAAATAGCACAATTTGGGCTTAATTAAAAGTAGATTATCAAGCTACGCATTGTATCACCCAGAAAAAAAAGCTTGAAATAGGTCGATTTACACTCGAAACTCCGAGTTGTAGCAAGTGTGGGTGCTTTAATGTTTCGTGTTAAACTGCCGTTGAAATTTTACTTGTCGGTAATAAAGACTTAAAAACGATAAAAGGTATAAATCTTTGTCCTCAGAACTCCTAGGAATGAAAACAAAAGGAATATCACAAATTCGAAGGTGGATGCGTCTCCTTTCCAAACTCGCAACAATTGCCAGAAGCGAGTGGAATTTTAGTTATTTTGATCTAACAATAATTGGCAGTAGGACATCGCTAAATTCTGATAAAATGAAAGCCTTTTTTTCTAGCTCTAATTTTATATGTTGGTTATTTACTCTCATAATGTCAATTCTTGCAGCGGGCTTTGCGTTTTGCCAGCGAACAAAGCGATTATTTTACTAGCCGTTTGCAGGCAGATTTGGGACTTCGAAATTTGACTTTATTCAAGCTCTGAATGTGAATTATTCATTGCTAAGGGGAAAATAAACTACATGATTATGCAGTAATTTGTAAATTTAACGCCATTGCATTGTTAAATGCTCATTAAATCTTATTTCTGAATTTTGTTACATTAAATGTGAGTATCAAAATCAATTTTAAATTAATAAATAATTCTTAATAAAATTATTTTGCATATGTTCCCGTCATTTTATAACTCACATATAAGCTTTAAAGCTTTAAAATTTGAACTTTTCTCTGATTAAATACAAAACATTCTGTCTGTAACTGTGTGCATTTTAAATTTTGAATTTTATATCATCCTTTCATCAATTATTAATAAATTTTACTCTAGTCTTGAAAATGTTTTTGTTTTCATTTTTCGAAAGTGTTGATAAATCAAAATTTGTTTATTTTCGCTTCCCACTAATTCAATAAATGTTATTTCGTTATGAACAAACAAATTATTTCATTCACCACAAACCTCTGTCTAATTGAAACTTTCTGTTCGCTCTGTAAATTTAAGCATTCATTTTGCTTTTACAAAAAATGGCAAGCAGAAAAATTTAGACCATTTAATTGAGTTGATTTTCAAAATAACCATTAATAAAAACATAAGAGACGATAATTGATGCTAATTTTTTACTTAATTTAAAATTTTTTACAAATTTTGCTCAATCAATATGAAAATTGCTCATTTATTCGACTTTTGACTTCATAATAGAAAATTTAACACAAGTCGTAAAATTTCTTTGTTCTCTTAATGATTTGCTTTGTTCATTTAAAGATTGTGAGAAACTTTTGACGACATAAATGCTTTTCCCCTTTTTCCAAATTCGTACTTTTGAAGTCGAACGCTAGATATAAAGAGCAATGCAAAATATAAAAGAAAGTCTCATGTACAAAATTGCTTCTGAAATTCTTATACTCATGCTTTGAATTTTTAATGAAGAGCAATTGATTAAATTTTCAAGAATAGCAAATATGGGCTTCGAGATAAAGAACGATGCACTTGAGCTACATTCTTGACAATGTTTGATAAGAAGAGATTGCTTAATAAATTATATAAAGAGAACATTTCAAATTTAAGTCAACAAAGGAAAGATTAGAAATGACAAAAAGATTTTTTGTTAAACTTGCTTTTATCTTTGCCCAGCATAAACGCATCATAAAATAAATAATATAAATCATTATTCTATCCAATTATAAATTTAATTAGAAAATAAATTATCACAATTATTTCGCTTAAGGTTTAAACTGTGAAATTTTAATTTACGAAGAATTTCATTTAAG
>NCKU01003126.1:0-16149 GCA_003675995.1 Dinothrombium tinctorium | reverse complement strand
TAGATTACATCAGAATGAGTTAATTCAAATAATTAAAGCAAATCGATGAAATGCGCATCATTACCGATAGGTGGCTATGAGAAAAATGCTCTAATTACAATCAAATAAAACTTTTCAACTTTTTATCGGGAAATTATTACTTAATATTTAGTTAAAGTGATAAGATGTAACATTATTTGTATGCTGTGATGGCGAAGAATTAATTTAATGAAAAATGAAAACGTTCAAAAATCGTAATTTAGCCGTTTTTCAAAGAGTCAGCTATCAGTTATGACGCATTTTATTAACATGCTTTAAATATCATGAAAAAATTAGTTAAATCAATTAATAATAAACAGAACTTTCACTTGCATTAAAATATTCATGTTTTTATACGCATTTAACATTTTGTCTCTTTTCCCTAAAAATATTTTTCAAAATTAATTTTTTGTTTGTGGAACAAAAATATAAATAGTGCAATAATAAGTTGAGAGAAGATTTTGTTAAAAGGTACTAAAAATAGCTGCAGAGAAACAGAAGTGCAAAAATTACTTTTAAAACCCAAATGCAATTCAAAATGTATATTGTAATTGCGGTTTAAATCGATTTTGATTAAAACGAAATTAAACTTTCAAGGCAAGATTTTAAATTGATTTCGACCTAAAATGCTTCAGCATTTTACTTTTTGAAGCGAATAAAGATTATTGTGTTCGTTTTCTCTACTGAAAATGCAAACCCCAAAGGAATGCCTCACTGTCATAAGAATGTTTATTGCTAAGGGCACTACTCAAATGGTCAGTATTATGAGTAAACAACGGCGAAAGTAATTTATGACAAGGTCTTTCTCAATTTACTTTTCTTTGAATTTTATTAAAAGAATTAAGGGCAAAGATGAAAGTTAAGCCTATATAAACATAAGCGAAAGTGTTCTGAGAATATTTACCTTTGGGTAGACATAGAGAGAAGAGAATGAAAATGTTTCTTATTTTCTGTTTAACTTCACTTTTTGCAAACACTTTTGCCCATCATGGTGGTTGCACTCCCGTCTTTGAGACAAGAAGTGAATGGGTAAGCAAAATCAAAGTCATTAAAGCTTCAATTTAAATTTAAATTATTTTTCAAATTTCAGATGATTAAAGATGCGGACATAAAAGCAGCGTTTCTTGGTTTGCCAGCTAGCAGCGGTGATATTTTACAAAAAGTTGACACTTCGTTCAGTTGCGTTGGTCGTAATTATGGCTATTATGCTGATGTACTTAACCAATGCAAAGTGTTCCACGTTTGTGTTCCGAAATATGACGCGAATCATCAAGAAGTTGTTGAACATTACAGCTTTGTTTGTCCTCAGTTTACTCAGTTCGACCAAAAACTATTAACCTGCGTTGATGCCAAAGAAGCTGAAACACTTTGCGAGAAGTCAGAATCTTATTTTATTTCTACAGTTCAACGCTTTGCAGAGAAGCCATTGGTAGAGCCATCGCCTGTGATTATCAAACCACAAGCGATCGCTGGTCAAACTATCATTTATCCGGTAAGTTGAGTTACTTTTTTCATTCACTAATTTTCCCGTTTCTTAGACTCGACTTACACCTATACAATGTCCGAAAGAGTTTTACGGTACATCTCAATGTTATGTAAAAGAGCGATGCTTGGTTTACGAACGCTGCCCCCAAACTCTTCCTTCAGTTCAAGAAGTCGTTTTCGAAACAAAGCCTATTTTTCCCAAAGCAGTTGTAGTTCCAGAAGTTTCGACACCAAGTACTGTTTTACCAAAAGAACTTCCGCAAATAAGTTTTCCCCAAGAAATAGTTTCTGAGCATAAAGAGCTAATACATCCAAAAGTAATTCATCCGGCTGGCAAGGAACTGCACAAGGAAACTATTATTTCTCAACAAAGACCAACTCTTACCACTTCAGAGATTGTCCCAACAGGAGAAGTTTTCCAGCAAAAAATTGTTCAACCAACGGTGGTTCTTCCGGCTGGCAAAGGACTTCATAATAAAATCCCAATTTTTCAACAAAAGACAGTTCTTCCGATTGGAGAAAACCTTTCGCAACAGAAAAAAGTCGAAGTCAAAGAACAGCAGGTAAAACAGATTGGAAAAGGAACTCTTCAAACTGTAGAGCCCATATTGATTTCACAGCAAATTATCAATCAGGTTCCAGTACAAGTTACTCACGAGATTCCCCAACAAGCTGTTCACGTTATTGTTCAAGAATCACCAATTGTTCAACAAAAGCAGGTACCTCTTGAAAGAAAAACTTTGTTCGAATCAAAAATAATCGAAGATGGTGTGGATGTGATTCCTGAACAAAAAGCATCTGTAGTTAATGAAAACAAAGGAACTGGCAATCTCAAATCGAGCACGTTGAAAGGGCATACTGTTGGAACCGTAGATGAGTCAGTAAAGTCACTACCACCACTTTCACCAGAGGCGAGAATACTTGGCTTAACATCAGGAGCAGATCAAGTTCTAAATTTTAAGATCGACACAACATTTAGCTGCCAAAATAAGAAATATGGTTATTATGCCGACATAAACAACCGTTGCAAAGTATACCACATATGCAATGAAGTCACATATCCTTCAGGTGTAAAATATTTTGAAAAGACGAGCTTTTACTGTCCACTCGGAACAAGATTCGATCAGCAAAAAGTTAGCTGTGTAAATGAAGCTGATGCCATTGAATGCTCGCACTCGGAACACTACTACGACGAAGCTTCTTTAAAATTCGCTCCTCGCGTTAAAGAAGTGAAACAGGAACGAATTGTGATTTTTGATACACCAGTTATCAGCCAACAAATAGCTAATAAGATATAAGCCGGCACAGTTATGAATTGTTTGCCTTCTTTGAGCTTTTCGAATTTACTTAATGTTCACCAAAACAATTGTTTTCAAATAAAACTTGAATTGAAAAAATTGCTTTATTTGAGCTGAAACAAAGTTATCTTTAATTTTGAATAGAGAGAAGAAAAGTGAAGTCTATTTAACGTATAAATTAGGTTTCTACTTTAAATTCATTTAAATTTGGAAAACAGTAAAAGGAGCTCAAAAGTTTGTCAGTTTTTGGCATGAGCACTTTGGAAACTAGTGAACTGATAAATACAATAATGAAAGTGGAGGAAAGCTTGATTTATTTGATTCGATTATAACGCTGAAAAACAAAAGTCTTTCTATTGTAAACATTTGACAGACTTAACATGCAAGAATGTGAAATTTTCGTGTCTATGAATGTAAATTAAAGGCAAAAATCGGAAAATCGTTTCAAGCATTTTATTAAAAAAAAAAAATTCACAAATCAAAATTGAGTGAAACGCAAAAAAGGCAAGCCGTGATTAAGAAGCGCTCCCTGCCGCGAGACGAAAGTTGGTTTTTGAAACGGAAGCGTTTGAAACGAACGCAAAACGCGAATTATCGAAATGTCTTTTCAGAACGGTTCTTCGAAAGAAAACATTGTGAGTGCCCTTTTCGTGTTTCGATCGTTCGCTAAAATACCTCTTTTTTTGATAGAATCTCAAGTTTTTGGAACTGCGAAAATTGAGGCTTTGTGAACATTCGATTGACGATTGTGTAAACAATGTTTGCGTTTCCCACAAATATCGCCTTATTTTCGCAGCTTTTTCAAACTGTGAGCCAAATTTGCACTCGAAATTGTCTTTATTCGCCTTTTCACTCTCTTTCAGGTGTCAAGATAATAAAAGAGAGCGATTTGCTTAATTTCGAATGGAGTAAAAATGTGATAAATCAAGTTGTCGACAATTACCCGCATTCAACTTTAAATTTGGATTTTACTCCATTTCTATTGTCTACAAGCGGTGGAAACAATAACATTCTCGCCATTTTTGGCTACCGTTCGGACAATACTTTGCAAATTCAGTTTTTCGACATCAATTCGATCGCAAACAATGACTTGAACGCCTTCGCCCGGCTTAATCTACCCGAAAATCTATCGCGAGGTCAGAGAGTTACTTCCATTGATTGGCATCCAGAATTTAACGAGTCACTGTTCGTCGCTTCGCTAACAAGTGGTGTTTTAATTAGTGTCGGAATCAATTTAGAAGCTAAAAACGCCCAAATTTTGGCGCAATATTTGATGAATAGCAAAGTAACAAGTGTGAGTTGGAGCCCAAAAGGAAAGCAATTGGTTGTCGGAAAAGCAAATGGAGTTTTGACGCAATTAAAACATACGAATGGTACAACATTTCAGGAGGCCAAACATATCTTACCTCCGAAAGATTTTACTTGCAAAGTTGCTCAAGTGAAATGGGTGCTTTCAAGTGTTTTCGCTGTTGCTTATGTTGATGATGAAAACATGGTAGCTCTTGAAACAAAGTACTCAATTGTCTTTGCTCCACCGAAAAAACAACCAGTGTTTTATGATTACGGGGAAGTGTGTTTGAACAACTGTTTACCTACTGAGTCCAAACAAAGTTACAAAATAGAACTGTGTCAAATTGGTGATTTCATTTTATGTTTATCAACTTTCTCTTCTGAAGTTGGAGTCATTGGAGCAGAAGGTGATGCGTCATCGTCTCCTACTATGTGGAAACAATTCATTTTGGAAGATAGCTCCAGAATCGAGCTTCCAATGATAATAAGGGATGAGTCATTTCCAAGAGGTGTTTCCTTTTTCAGGAACTCAACAAAAGTGTTTGTTACCAGTGAAACTGAACGTTATGGTGGTGAGCATTGTCCTTTGTTAATAATTCTCACATCTACTGGAATTTTATGTCCCTACTATTTCATCAACAAAGAAAAACCACTTTCTGTTCCTGCCCCGCTTGCTTCGCAGCAGTTGCCCTATAACATTGTGCCTACATTTTCAGTTTCACCTCAGAACACAACTAGAGTCAATACTGAGGTTTCAAAGCCCCAAAAAATTGTTTCACAAACAACTATTCAAGCTTCACAAGCCGGAAATTTCAAAGGTCAAAATAATTTGATATCAAGTGAAGTCAAAAATTATTCAACTTCCACTGAAACTCAAAACGGAAAATTACAAGATTCAGCACAGAAAGTGGAAAAAGAATCAAAACAAGAAACAGAGGAAACGACATTTGCATTAGCAATTCGCGATGAAATTAAAGATTTTAACAAGGAGTTGAAATCAATGAAAGAAAAATTCTCCAACATTTTAAAATTAGAAATTGGATCAGTCGATGAGAGACAAAAACTAATTGAAAAAACTAAAGAAACTGAAGAATTTTTGAAAGAGATAAAAGCACTTCAGGATAATCTTGACATCGACACTCTTCAAGGGTTTGTTTTAGAAACCTTTGCCATGGCGGAGGACGGAAGATGTAGAGTCGATCGCGATGTAGATGCAAGATACAAGCGTTTATTAAGTAAGAGGGCTTTAAATCCAAGAGCAGCAAGACTTATGAAGAAAATACAAGAAACATCAAAATACATCGAGATGCAATTGAGGGAAATTAATAATGTTCTTGATCAAGAATGGCAAGAAAAAGTAATCAAAAATAAAGTTCATCGCGGTCCTTCAGATTATGAAATCATTTTAAAGCTTTTGGCAAACAATCAGCGAACCATAGTTACCATGAAAAGTCAGTTAGAAGAGCTCGAAGCGAAAAGTAAATCAAAAAGTGATAAAGCATTAAATGGTGAAATTAAAAAATTGGTAAATTCAATGGCTAAGAGTAAAATAAATGACAGTTTTCCAGAAGAATTAGAGGAAGAAGATAGTACAATCACAGTGAATTTAATTTCTCGGGATAAAAGCAAGAAACTCCTAGATTTTTTTGATCAACGGACTTCTGTTCCCATAGTGAGAGACACTGTTCCTGTTGATGTGAAGTCATCTCGTTTTATATCAGCTGTTGTTAAAGCACAAGAAAAGATAAAAGAATTGCAGAAGAAAAAGGCTGCTTCTCAAAAAAATGTAGCAATTACGGTGAAAAAAGAAGTACAAAGTCCAAAAGTTGAAAAAGAAAAATCAAAGGTAAAATCAAGCGAAAAGACTTCGAATACGAATTCAACTATTGTTGTTACACAATTGCCGCCTTCGTCAAATGAATCAATGCCGAAAACGACTATATCTGCATTTCAAACAATTCAATCGAATTCCATTCAAACTACGAAAATCACTCAAAAACAACCTACGGTCAAAGCTGTCGTAGCTACACCGAAGCCTGTTTTTCCCAAAGTCAGTAACGTTCCCGTTCCAATTGTATCTCCTTCCACCACCTCTGTAAGTAACGTAATACCGGCTTCAGTATCAATAGCAAAACCAAACCCTAAGGATGATACTTCGCTAAAAAACGAAAAAAATCAAGCGAAAACTAATGTTGTCGCGAAGGTTTCAGAAACTATTAATATTACTTCTGCTCAACCAAAAGCTGTCCCAACATCGACAAACTTGCCATTTAATTTTAGCTCCATGGAACCATCATCTATTTTTGGCATCAGCTCTAAACCTTTTAGTTTTAATACAACACCAACATCATCACAACAATTTCCAAATACAAGTTCACCAGCTAAAACAAGTGAATCAAAAATTTCTTGTGTCATAGGTAGCAGTGCTTCGCAACAACCTTTTAAATTTGGCTTGGTAACTGAAAATAAACCTTTTACATTTAAAGTCGCTGATGGGAACGCAAGTGAAACAAAGAAATATGAAGATATTACTCCTCCAACAAGCCCAAATCCGAAATCCACTGAAGAAAAATCCGAAAAAAGTAATTATGTTACCTCTGCAGAAAGCCTTTTTAACCAAACAATCAATGAAAATAATGATACGACTAAAAGTTCCAATCTTTTCAAAACTGAAGCCGCTACAGTTTCTACATCTTCAATCGTAATTACAGAAATTAAACCGAGTTCCGTCATAAACTCCGTTAGCAAAGAGAAAGAGAAAGAAACTCAGAGCAAAGAAAGTTCAATAGTTCAAGTTGCTTCTACGACTACTGAAGTCAGTTCATCGACATCAACTCCCGCTTCTACCAATACATTATTGAATACAACAGGTGTCGCAAATTCTGTACAATCTCAACCAGTGTTTTCAGCAACGACGATTGGACAAATATCTTCTCCAAGTTCAGCGTTTGGTCAAAGTCCTCCAGTTTATTCGCAAACACCTTCATTTGGTTCCACCGTAACTACAACCAGCAATGTTTTTGATCAAACTCAGACTGCAAGCGCCCCAACTTCTATTTCTGTTTCCAGTAGTCCATTCTCAGCTCCCCCGGCTCAAAATCAATTTCCCACTAGCTTTAGCTTTTGCAGCTTGGGAGGAAAACCAAATCCTGAAAATGTCAATAAAAATCCATTTAGCGGGACTTTTGGATCAAACACTCAAAACTCTTTATTTGGAAACACCAATCAACAAAATATTCCCCCCGCTTTCGTTACTAAAGATGGAGATGCTTCAGGAAGCTTTAGTTCTGGTACCGGTGTTGCGCAATCAGGCTTTGGTTCTTTTCAGAAAACTCCTCCAAAATTTGGTGGCTTTGGTGCTGCTCCCACTTTTGGATCTTCTCCTACATTTGGCGGATCGGCTGTTTTCGGTGGATCACCTACATTTGGCAACAGCAATGTTTTCGGATCTTTTTCATCCCCTAGCTTTCAAACAAGTGCACCATCATTCGCAAGGTATCTTTATGATTGACAGAAAACGAATCATAAAAGAAAATTAAGTTGCAATTACATGACCTCTTTAATTTTTCAGCTTTTCAAACTCCGAATTACCCACTTTTGGAGCACTCGCATCTCAGCAGCAGCCCACATTTGGATCTTTGCCATCACAAAGCCAAACTGGATTCTCCTCAAGTCCATTTTCACAAGGGTTTTCAGGATTTGGAAATTCGTCACAATTTTCAACGCCTCAATTCTCTCAAAGACGACAATAAAAATATTGAAGAAGATTACATTGTTCTGATAAAATGTTGTTCTCTTGCATATTAAACAAACTTTGCTATATTTTTTAAACAGTAATTAATGATAAGAATTTTTGACTCAACATTGCATATTTAATTTTATTTTAATCAATCACAAGTTGAGTTTAAATTTTCATTGTTTAATTAGTGTCGAGACATGAAACAAGCCTGCAAAGAAATCATCAGAGCTTTACTACAAATTATTTTAGAAGTGCTTGCATATTTGATTTTACTTTCAATCAGAAAAGAGGAAGAGAAAATTTTTTACTATTTAGGATAAAGTCTTAAAAATAAGTGAATAGAGTAAGCATAGTTTCTCTCCTCGCTAAGTTCGTCAAATAAAAGTGATTCAGTGAATTTTCATGTGAAACATTTTTGTCAGCCAAAAGCTAGTTGTCTGCATTAATCTGTTTCAATCAGCATTCCTCTATTCATTGGCATTCATAGTCATCAAAAATGAGTAAAATGAGAGGATAAATCCTAATTACATTTAAATTCTATTTAAAATCAGAATTTGTTGTTCTGGCATCGAAATACAAGCTTCTTACTCTTAGTTTTCTCCTAATTTCTGCTTTTTCATTCGGCTTCAAATGAGACCAACTTTTTATATTTCTTTCCTTCTTCTTTTCATGAATACAATCGTCCCACTTTAAAAATTAAATTCATCTTTAAAATCACTCATTTCGTGCGTTCATTCACCTCCTTCGATCTCGCTCCATGTCTACTTTGGTCTCTGCAGTATTCTTCGCGAGCTTGTTCCCAAGTCATATCACTTGCTAATTGTTTTTTGCACTCTTCAAGCACCAATCTCTTATTTTCGTCCTTTAAATCGACGTGTAAAGATTGGCTCGAAAGCATCTCATTTAAATTTAGTCACTTACAAGGCAGTGAATGAATTTCACTAATTTCGCCTCCGAAATTTTGTGCTTACACCATTTGCGACAATCTCCAAAATTTCGAAATAACAACACAATACCAAAAAAGAGGCCAAATTGAAGCGAATTAAAATTCATTTTAAGCGATTTATTGTTGAGTACCTCAAATGAACGCAGTTTAACAGATGAGTAAACGAAAACACGTATTCACGTAGGATATGTGACACTCTTAATTGCATAAATTACCGAATTTGCAGTTTGCTCACTTACGAGCATTAACGATTGATTAACCTCTTTCTTATTTTTGGCTATGAATAAAGTTATTTATAAATTTAAAAAGCTAAATCTTTGAATAATTGCGAAAATAATACATTTGTTCAGGCTCTTTACGAGCTCCGTAATCATTCCAATGATTTGCTTGTGAGTGTGCATTTTAAAACCATAAGGCAGTTGATATAGTAGCTTGCTTATTGATAAAAATTCACAAATAATTTGAAAATTTAACAATTTGAAGTTCGAGTTTTCTAGTTTGACATGCTACTTATCTAGAATCTTTGTCAATTCCTGACGAAAAAGTCAATTTAAAGAAGAATCAGATCACCAAAGTTAAGCTAACGTTAATAGCAATAAAAATTGATTTGATTAAAATCACAAAAATATCAAAACAGATTATTTGTTAGCTTGTTTTCGATTGCTTTAGAGCCACACATATCAACACCACTCGTCGTAGCAAGAGTTATATGCGTAAATCGTCGCGTAATTCATTAATCCAAGTACAGAATGAACTTCGCTCATATTTCAATAAAACATTTCATTTTAATTTCAAGTAAAAATGAAAACTTCGCTTTTGTCGCCATATAATAGAACGGAAAAGTTTTTGATGAGGTTAAACGAAGTACAGGGTATCAATCTCGAGTGTACCCTTTATTTCAGATGGAATTTTTGAAATTTATTTTACCAAAGACGCTTAGAAGATTAGGATCTACTGGAAAGTGCTCTTTTCTTATAAAAAAAGATTTTTAAATCCTTTTCGGGAAGTTTTATGCGAATGTCCAGAAAATTGTTTAGATCTCGGGTGTTATTTATGAAATGCAAACTTTATACATTGAATATTGAAAATGTATAAACTTGTTGAAGTATTCTACTCACAAATAGGTATTATAAACAAAGGCTTGCAATTACATATTATCCATTAAAATCACAAAAATTAGGTGAATCTCGAGATTATTTTGTCGTGCAAAAATTGTCGTTTTTCGGTTGGAAACGGCATTTTTGCGAAAAACACTGTAACTTCAGAATGCATTTACCGATTTGTTTATTTTATGTATCGCTCTGTGTTGCGTATATTCTTGCACAACTATGTTAAAGATCAAATTTTTTGGCTTGACCGGTAAAAAGTTATTCGACTTTATATATGTTGCGTTTTAATTCACACACCTTGTACGTTATTATTCAGCGAATACGAGCATCATGCGCATTATGAAGAACAAAAATTTAGTTTTTGTAAACATTGTGTCACAATTCTTTAACGTTGAATATTTTCGCTTTAATTTCTGTGCAAGTTCATTTGGACATGATTTGCTTATGATTCCAGCAATTTAGTTCATATACGCTTAAAATTTATTAATATTTACACTTGCATTATAAATCTTAAAATAATAATTTCTATGACTTGTTGAATGATTAAGAATTAACATAATTTCGTGTTAATGCGATCTAAAAGCAGCTTTCAATAAAAATTTTTACAAAAGAAAAAACAAAAAGCAATAACAGGAAAATCATTTCGTCAGTTGTAATTAAGATCAGTAGAGAGCAATGTCCATGATTGCGTTCATTGAAGTCTGATTATGTTGTGACATGTTTTACAAACCTGCTTACTTCTCACTATTCATCTTTTATTCAATAGTTACTATTACTGACTATTCTATGGCTTGTACACGAGTTTACGACGATGATTGCTTTTCACATTCCTCTTTCTGCTGTAATATTCGACGAATAAGCCGAGAAGAGCTCAAATTTTATGACAAAATATTCTTGCACGCACTTCGCTGGCTTAAATGAGTTCCGTTTGAAAAAACAAACAAACAAATGATAGTAAATTGCTTTATTGTGACAAAATAAATTTTCCTCTATAAAAAGAAATCAACAATTGAATGCATTTATTTCACAGTAAATTTTCTATTATTTTCTCTTCTTTTGCTTTTGCTCGATTATAATGACTTTTTTCGATCTACCCATTTATATGTTCCCGAAAACTTGAATCCGTATTTTTCGGCTAATTCATCAGCTTGTTTAGGACCTCGTGTACCATATACATAAGAAGTGGGAACCACTTTTTCAGTTTCGATCTTGTGCAATAAAGGAGTGAATATACGCCAAGCCTCAGCCAACTCATCACTTCTCACGAAATGCATTTGACTTCCCATGAAAACATCGAGAAGAAGTCTTTCGTAGGCATCCGGAAGTTTTGCGTCTTTGTATCTGCTGTCGTAGCTTAAATCGAGCTCCGTTTCGTGCATGTCAAATTTCATTCCCGGATTTTTCATCATCAATTTCAAGTAGACAGCTTCACCTGGTTGCACTCGAATCACCAACTCATTTCTCTTTGTCTGTCCTTTGAAGATATCGCCCGCAATGTCTTTGAATTGAATTCTAACTTCAGCTTTTCGTTCATTTAAAGCTTTGCCGCATTTAAGGAAAAAAGGAACTCCGTCCCATCTTTCATTATTTATTTTCACAACGCAGAAGGCATACGTAGCAGTCAACGAGTCTTTCGGTACGGTGGGGTCATCGAGATAACCATCCTTTGCATCGCCTTCTCCTTGTTCGTTGCCCACGTATTGTCCAATGACTGTGTTTTCTAAAAGTATTTCGGGCACACACTTGAGGACTTTAACTTTCTCATTGCGGATGTCTTCGGGAGATGTTGAAATCGGTTTCTCCATTGCGACTAAACTTAAAACTTGTAATAAATGATTTTGCATCACATCTCTTATTATGCCGAACTGGTCGAAATATCCACCTCTGCCCTGTGTGCCAAAAGGCTCTTTGAATGAAATAGTCACATTTGCAATATTATCTCTATTCCAGGTTCTTGTAAATATTGGATTCGCAAAGCGAAGAGTAATTAAATTTTGAACCATTTCTTTGCCCAAATAATGGTCGATTCTATAAATTTGAGACTCATCGAAAAGAGAGTTTAAGTGAAGGCTCAATTGCATTGATGAGTCGTAGTCATGACCGAAAGGCTTTTCGATAATCACTCGTGTCCAGCCAGATTTAGACATACAATGAGCGTGTATCAAAGAAGAAACTGGTATGAAAACACTCGGAGGTAAAGCCAGATAAAACAATCTGTTGCACGGCAAGTCTTGAGAGGCTTTTTCAATCTCATCGTTCAACTTTTTAAAATCTTCTCCACGATCGTACGAGCCTTTGCAATACGAATTTATACTCCAAAACTTTTCGAATTTTTCATCTTCATTCTGTCGTACTTTCATGTATTTCTTTGATTTTTCTCGAATACCATCTACTGTGATATCTGATCTTGCATATCCTATTATTTGGACGCCTTTGGGAAGAAGATCGTCTCTAAATAAAAACCTAAAGGAATTAAATGAAAATATGAATTGCACGAAACAAAATATACAAGCGAAAAGTGTTGTGAAGTGTTTATTTAATTAAAATGTACGGAAAAAGAAGATCCTTTGTCGTTCGAAATGTCGTTCGAACTGAGGTTCACATTCAATAACATCCTTAAAAGCACATACACTGAAAGCAGAGGTGAGAAATTTGATGAAATTTTAATGAGCTTATGTTTTATTATTATTGTTCATTTCAAAGTTGGTTGTAAAATTAAGAAAAAATATTTAGCTTAATCTCGATTTTTGCAAGCACAGAGCAAGAAACTTTTCGAGCACCATAATGAGTTTGAAAAAAGAACACGCGATCATTAAAATGCACAAATTCAACTTCTACCTTTTTACGCTTCTTGAATGCTGTTACAAGTAAAAATTTGTGAAACACAAAATAACAACGCTTCTTAAGCAAGTGAATCTGTTTGTCTTGCGAATCGCCAGGCTTTAAGCTGATCAGAGACTATAATTGAATAATTGATTAAGAAATGGTTTATGCAACAATGTAAATGCTGTTACACTCAAGGAAAGAAAAAAATTACATTGTTAGGTAAAAGAAATACATTTTTTAACCATTTCTTTTACCTAACAATGTAAACTTTTCTCTTTCCTTGAGTGTAGATACACCATTTCTTAATAAACCTATCCAATTGAGAAAATATTTCTTTATTCATAAGTTATTGTTTGATTTACTGTGTATGGCAACTTTTCGTCATGGTGAATATCGATTTCGAGAACTCATAATTTAATGCAGCTTAAAAATGTATCGAAAAATGTTCTCAAATAAAATGAAAATTGGTTGCCATTGAAACTGTAGCTTTAAAAATTGCAACGCATTAATATTATAATAAAAAGAAATTTGATAAATTCAAAAGCATTTAAAAGCGAAAGAATGAATTAAATGCGAGAAAGAGAATGCAACTCACCAAAGCGTGGGATAGATTTTCTTTTGAGCCAAATCGCCCTTTGAAAGTAGAAAACGATTTGTGAATTTGTTGATCGCAGTGAAATGAGAGACTTACTGAGGCTCCGAACACAACCAAAATATTTCTTGTGTTCTCGTTCATGTCTAGAAAACAGCAAGATTCACGAACAATTAGATTGCCTTTTTCTAAGGCGGATAATTCGCTTGTTTCTTCACTTATTTCTTCACTCATATTTACGAAATAAGAATAGACAAAATAATGTGAATCTGAGCAAATTGTTGCTGCTTTTTAAACTCGAAGCGTTTGCAAAAACGTACGCGAAAAGCAGCCGCGAAATCGCTTCACTTTATTGGCTGATCTTTTCAATGCTTGAGAACAGTTAGGACAAAGCGAGGTTCCTTTAATCGCTGTTAAGTACAAATACTTACTTTCTCTCTTCCTTTTTTAACTTAATCACATCATTGTTAATGATATAAGAAAATCTCGGCGAGAGCTGTGATAAGTTTCTTATCAAAACTGCTCAAATCAAACAGCAGACATTGAGCACACTGAATGGCACTCATACAAGTATTTTAATCCATATCTCGGTTATCGACGCGATCATTTTGAAAAACTTATTTTTAACTCGATTTTTTAAATTAAAATAAACAAACGGCTGATGAAAATAAGAGCACAATTGACTCAGCGCAAGTATTTATGACATTGATTGTCGTAACGCATTGAATTGATCGACTGCAATTGTTTTGACTAATAAGAAAATTTTTTACGTTAATTTTACGTTACTTTTTCGCAAAATGAAAAAGGAACACTAAAAAGGGTTCGTAAAAAAAATGTAACTCAGTTTCATAGCTTCCTGTTAATATTTTACGAATTAAAATCATTCGACTTTCGTAATTTAGTGTCCTTCGAGCACGTAAATTACGTTTTTCAAATGCTTTTAAATTACACCGAACAAGTGAAACGCTTAGACAATGGAAAAGAGTCAAACATTATTATTGAGTACCTTTCTCCATCATCACGACATTAACTGACAGGTAGAGATGTACTCCTCAATGAAATAAACAGTGAACTGAATGAAGTGGAGCTTAAATAGCTTATGAAGCTTAAATATTAAACAAGATTTTTAAAGTTTTCCACTTCGCAAAAAGTGTTAACGTTTTTTGAGACAGAGTGCGAGTAAAATTTGAAGTGAAAAAAGTCGAAGCGTCGAAACGCATTATTTCTCTAAAGCCATCCTCAAAGCAAAACGATAGAATTAACAGGAACGGGCGAATTCAATTTGAGAGGTGCTTTAGAATCCGGCGAAAAGCCTTTCTTTCACTTCCTTTTCACTTTTCAAACGCAAACAAAATATTAAATTTATCGAATTCCTTGAAAATGCAGCTAATTAGAAATGTAAAATTAACGGTTGTTGGTACAAATAGCATTCACTTCTAATTAAAGCTGATTTTTCTCAATCATAATTACGGTTTACAGCGATTTTCAAACAGAGCACATCTTGAATACTTCACTAAACTCTCTCTAACAAGCTTTAAAGCAAAAAAATAATGAAAATTGTCATTAAAAAGCTTTCAGTCAAAGTATTTCGACAACTCTTTGATTCTTGTTGTTTAATGACAAAAACGATGTCAAACAATAGAACTTTTTAAACAGTAAACAAATAAACAAGCAAAAATAGCGTAAATCACTCACCCGTTGAAAACAGATTTCGTTCTCAGCACTTTTCGAAAGCGATTTTCTCTTTCCTCTTTCTTCAATGGCTAAGGCGAAAATGAAATGAGGAAAATTACCTTCGCTTCGTCTATTTAAATTCGCAGAGAAAATTTCTTCGCTTTTCGCTGTTGAAATCGTGCGAAGATTAGAATTTTGCGTTAATATTGTTTTCATTTATCACTAAATATCTAAAAAAAACAAACACAAAATTGAATTTTTTCGCAACTGTTTCATTCTCGTAGATTTCGAACAGCTTAATAATGGTTACCAAAATCATATCACGTGAATAACACGTAGTTAACTAATACACAAATGTATACCTTAATCGTGAAAATATCGAAACTCGTGTTTTCGAAGCTTCGCAAATTTTTTTTTTTTACAGATTTAATTGTCCTAAGCATCTAAGCTCATCGCGAAAAATTCAGCGATTAAAATTTTCGCCTTCTCGAAAACGCATTTCTCGAAGCTTTCACAAAATTTTGCTACGCTTACGTTTGTTTACGCTTGCCTACCTATTAAATTCAATCAACATACATACAGAGCATCGTCATTGAGATGAACAAGTTACATTCGTGCTAGTTAATGAGTATTTCAAAAATAGAAAGTCTCGATTATTTCAAATCATTCATTTAATTCAATTTTTCCTTATGTTACCACTGAAAGTAAAAATTTAATAAAAGTTTTTCCCCTCAGACATTTATGTATCAGCCAGTACTTACCAAAATTCGAAGCTCAAGTGATAGGAAAACGTATGCAAAAACTTGTGATCGATTTACAAAAATGTCTAAACCAATCAGTTACGATGCTCATGTCGAAACAGCTGTTGAAATTACATTGACAAGCTTCATTGCAACAAATAAAGGCAAATAAAATGTGAAAATGCAAATCTAAAGGCAAATAAAGTAAAAAGCGAAGTTTGAATGGTTTGAAATATCAAGTTAACAAGTTTGGTGAAAGCAAACTCGAAATAAGAGTGATAAAAATATAAAAATGTCATCTACAGGGTGTAACTTTCAAGATGTCCACTATATTTTTTAATAACTTTTCAACGATTCAATCAAAACGATTGAAAATTCATCTGATTGTTCAGTAATATTGGTCAAACAAGATGAGCCATAAAAGAGAAAAAA
>NCKU01003125.1:0-16150 GCA_003675995.1 Dinothrombium tinctorium | reverse complement strand
AGAGAGAGAGAGAGAGAGAGAGATGAAATAAATGTGAAACGTGAATTGAATTCCTGAAATAAGGAAATTTAAATTGCTTTAAGGTAATGAAATTTAAAATTTTTATTTTCGTCAATTTAAAGTGAACGTAAAACGCTTTGCCTTACATTTTTCGAAGATGATTATTTGTAACAGCTTTGAACGAACGATGAACAAAACATAAGCTTTCGCAGCTACACCGCGAGCAATTTTCTCGCGCTCTATCTATCATTACGTCGCGACTCATTTTAACGATGATTTTTCTTATTACACGAAGAAGAGAATAGCATTTGATGGCGAAAGCTAACGGTAAAATTCTGAACAAAGAAGAGAGAAATAGAGCAAATTGAATTTAAACTTTATTTTTCTCGAAAATATAATTATAAGAATAATATTTTCTAATGATCATGGCGGGAGTCAGTAGATCAGACAATTTTTTTCATTTCTAACTTTAATCTGGTTCAGGCAAAATAACTCGAAGAAAAAGAGGCCTATAAGCTTTGAAGAAGATGAAGATCTAATTAAAATTCGGATTTTCATACCGATTTTCTTTGACGAAAGAAATGGAGATTTTTTTATCTTTTCTAAATTAATTTTAAAAAAATCGAAAAGGTTTTTCAAAGACGAAAACAATTTTTTTTAATGAATATAATTGACGTATTTATCACAACTTTATACCCTTATAAAGGTTACAGTAATGGAAAAATTTGTTCAGTGGAAAAATATAAATTCAATAAACTTTTAGCATTTAACAAAAAAAAGTGATCTTCGCTTCGATAAAAGTTATCTATTCTTGTTTTGGCTTTAAAGCAAAAAAACCCAAATAAGAAAAAGTTTCATTTTAAGTTTTTTGCACTTTCTACTATATTTCAGAGAAATGCATTGAGGTTATTTTCCGTTTTATATATAATTATTTAAAGAAAAATCGTTTATTCGTAAAGATTTTTAAACGAAGAATATTTTTGTTTTCTTAAAATGGTTTCGTTAGTTTTACATAATACAGCACAAATCAATTTTAATATCTCTATGAAGTGAAAAATCGATAACATAAAAGCTTGTTTACGAAAATTTTTTACTTTAATGTTCATTAAACTCCGGTAGACTAAGATTAAAGACTAGCGATAATGTAAACATACAGAACCTATAAAAAATCTGCCTTGAGGCTTTAATAAAGGATGGACATTTTTTAAAAAATCATCATATTCTTAGTTTTTCTTTTTTTAAGAGGAAACGAAAAATGAAAGCGAAGATAAACGGAAATTATTTTCTAGAAAATCTTATGAGCAGCGAATTTGAGGCTCAATGATATTAAAAAATTATTGCCTCTCTTTTGAATTTACTTTACTTTTAAATAACATTTTTTCTTAGTATTTTTAAAAGTGTACGAGATTTGAATGTTGTTAGGTGCAATCTTTTTAAATTTCACAATTCGCGTGAAATTTAGCTATAAATAGATTTTTTTTTCTTGAAAAAATTTCTCTCGATTGCAAAATTTTTCTTTTATGTCGAAAAAAGAAATTTTTTATTTACCTGACCTTTTAAACCAGTGGAAACTTGAAGGTAAATGAAGACAAAAAACGAATTATTTTAATTATGTTTTTACAATTTTTTGCATTAAAAAAGAAGAAATAAATTTGAAAATTTTTATAACAATTTGATGAAAAGCACAAAATGTAGTTGGCAAACTTTAAGCTGTTTATTAACCGACACTAAATACTAAATTACTTTCATTGAAAGGTCCTTCGCTTAAATCGAAGTCGAAATTTTGACAGCTGAGTGAGCATCAATTTTTTATTCGCTTCTAAAATTCAACATTAAAATTATTTACTCGTTAGAAAGAAGAGAGAGACAAAGAAGAGAAACGCGAAAACTCCAAATTATGATGGTTAGAGCGTTTTTTCGCAAAATAAAAAATGATCAGTTTCCTTTTACTCATTACTCGCGGAGAACTCATTTCATGTATAATTAAAAATTTCAAACGATAAATAAGGTGCTGAATCAAACCATCGAAACAATGCGCATTTATAATTAGGCGACGAAAATAGAAAATAAGGAACAAAACCTAATTTCGTTCAAAAATTTTCCACTAATGGAAAAGTACGCATTTCTTGCTCGCCGAGAATAGAGAAAAAAAAACTTTGTGGGGACAAGTTAGTTTATGTGTGTAATTTATGTTTTCTTGCGTTAAATGTCTTAAAAGTTTCTCCCTTTCTCTTCTTTGTGCTAATCATTTCAATGTCTCAATAGTTTTCCAGAGAAAATGATTTTCACAAAAGTAATCCAGCCTCAAGATGGGGCAGTGATGATTTCTGATGGCACTGCCCACTTTAATACAACGTAAAGCTTTAAACAGTGAAAAATGGGATTTAACGTAAGTTTACTATGGTTTTTTCGTGTTGTGCACACACACATTTTTTACTTGTAATGAGATATAATAATAATCTAAGGAGTGCGTATGTATAAACTCGCGTTCTTACTCACATACTTTCGTACTTATACACTTTTAAACACCTCCTTTCGCGCTATCATTCAATTATAAATAAGACGATCGCAAATTACGTTAAACCATACGTTTTAAAATCGAATCGAAAGTGATGTAGGCATTGATCTGCACCGAGTGCTTAGAGAATAAGTGAAAGTTTGTATAAAGTGATAAAAAGTTTTTATTTTTATGTAAATAGTTTTTCTAACTTAAAGAAACTTATTTTTGTTGAATTTTTGTTTATGTTCAAAGAATAACTATGAGTAAAAACGTTCAAAGTGATGAAATTGTTGTCTCTGGTATTGCTGGCCGCTTTCCCGAAGCGGATGATATCGAAGAATTGTGGAGCAAATTGATGAACGGCATCGAGCTTTCATCAACCGATGATCGACGCTGGCCACTCGGTACGTTTTTATTGAAAGCTTTAAGCAGCGAGGAGACTAATGAGAGTTTAGGTTATGAGATAAAAATGGTAGAAGTGTGAATCTAGCACGAACGTTAAAATGAAAATTAAAAGATGAATGTAAATTAATATTAAATTTTGGATTCAATCGAAAATAATAATTAAATGCTGTTTAATTCAATGTTGAATTTAAATTATCATGAATTTGGAGGTATTTTTCCTAAAAATGATAAGATCTATACTTAAAAATGAATTAAATCAAATGAAAGCGAAAACGTAAATTTCAAAGTCAATACCGTTTATTTAATTAATCGAAAGCATAATCATTAACTATAATCGACGAAATTATTTCGAAATGGCATTAAACTTGAAAATTAAGCAAAAAGAGGGAAGATTTTATTTTTTCTCATATTTTATATTTTTTAAGTAAAAGATCTTAATTTTCGATAATGTCTTTAAATTCAAGTACACATCGTATTTAAAAAAATTCTGTTTCCACGTTTCTTGAAAAAGCATATTTAATAGTGGCATTCATCCAAAGCATAAATTATATGAATAAACTAGAAAAAATAATCCTTGATATTAAAATAAATTTCCAACTCTCTCTAACTTTTTCAATTAATTGTTAGTTGATAAATTTTTTGTTTTTGATTATTTGTTCGGTCAAAGCTCAAACAATTGATTTCTTACAAAGTATTATGTAAGCTAAAACATAAAACTTATTTGTTTAAAAGCTGTTGACCGCATTTAACAGAAAAAAATTTTTTGCGTACTTATCATTTAAACCCTGGAGGTAAATTCGTCAAATACGACAAGACTGGCAATTTAGAAATCTTTTCAGTCTCTTCTCTAACTTTCGTTTTTCTCTTATTTTTTTGTTTAAGTCGACATTCTTTTACCTTTCAATAGCATCTTTGTCGATCTCTATTTTGTAATTCTCTATAGAAAATTGAGCTAAATGGTAAAACTCATTTTGTAGATACAAAAAAATGTATTCGACTTAAGAATTTTTCCATCCATTTTCATTTTTTCTTCGATTTTATTCGATTCGAAGGACATGTCTTTGATTTCGTGCGCATTTTGAAAAGCAATTGATTGCATCCGCTGAAAATAATCATTGCGCAGAGATAAACATAAAATAGCATAGGAAAAAATTTCAACCTTTGCTAGCAACCAATGGGTTTATCCCAATAGGAATTTCACTTCTAATTTAATTCAAACATTAAATTTATCCAACAATCTTTTAAGCGAGTCTATTTGAAAAAAATTAGCAAGCGACTAAGCGATACTTTACGACCGAAAAATTAATCATTGCGAAAATATTTTTTAATTTTTGCAAAATTAAAAATTTTATGAGCGATGAAATCGTTTTGCTTTCAAATATAAATTTTCACAAATCTCTTAAAAAATTTTTAACTATTCTGAATTTTTTACGATGAAAAAATAATATAATTTAATGATCGATGAACAGGGTAAAAGCAAAAAAATTTATTCTTTTGACCAAAGAATTATTGCTTCAAACAATTCATTTCTATGAGAATCGATTGCGAGTTGAATTCGCTGCACAAAATTATCAATATTGAAAAGTGATGGGCAGTGAATGCTTACATACTTGTAAAAATGAAATGATTGATGAAGATGATTGATCAAGTAAGAAAGAAAAACTCAAGTTTCAGCTTTATGACTTAACAAAAGAAGTGTGAAAAAGTTTTTTTTTTTCAAAATTTATTTTCAAAATCCAAACGTTCAATGCTTTAGCTTAGCTTACATTTTGCGATTTGTTCTTAACATTCTCACTCCTTTCCTTATTGTTAATATTCTCTTCAAGAATTTTTATAATTTTTATTTCGATAAAATATTAAATTTATTAAAGTTTCCTTTTTCGAAAATAAGAAACATCTATTTAAAAATGAATTATTTCAGCTACAATCGGCTTACGGAAAATTTAACTTTGAAATGTCTTTAGCTAATTCGCTTAAATAAAATTCGCTATTTCATTGAATAAATAAAAAGCGAAAAATAATTAAAAATTTTATACGTCAAATGTGTAAAATTAGCATCATCAATGCTAGAAAGTGGTTTGAAAAGTAAAAAGATGAAAAAAATTCACGGTTAAATAAAAAGTGTAATTCATGAATATTTATTCAAGCTTAACTTGAGCAAATGCTGTGAATAAAAGAATAAAAAAGTATTCAGCTTACATTAGCATTGAAACTTTTGATTTTTGAAATTGTTTAAAATGAACAAAAGTAAAAAATCGATGCGAAAAGCAGTTAAATGCAATTATACAAAAGCAAAAGATTTTTACGAGTTTGTGAAAGTAAAAAAATTAATTAAAAAACTTTTTTGTTTACAGATGTGTTTGACCTGCCAAAACGCAGTGGTAAAATAAAACATATTGAAAAGTTTGACGCAGATTTTTTTGGTGTCAATGAATACGATGCGAATTGCATGGATCCGCAAATTCGCTTATTGCACGAAACAACGTGGGAAGCTATATTCGACGCAGGTATTTAAATGAGGTTCTAATTTCATAAGAATTTTTTGAGTTGCTTTTCAACTTGACTTGTTAGATTAGGATCACGAGTGATCTTTTAATCTCGGCCTATAGTTCTTGAGAAGTATTACCATGTTATGTAATGAAGCGTTATGCAACAATGCATAAGGTTAGCGAGGTTCTCAGTTTGAAATCCACCGAACAAAAATCATCGCCTTAAGTTGTCAATATGATTTCTAAATCATAAGATTTTCGTCTTTTTTATTTAAACAACAATCTGAGATCATTACTCTCAATGCAGGCATCAATCCCGAAGCATTGCGAGGCACAAAGACGAGCGTTTACATCGGCGCTTGCTTTTCGGACACTGCGCTCGCATTGACCGAGAAAAATGTGGATGTCGTAAGTTTTTGTCAAGCAATGGCCAGCAGAGTTTCATTCGCATTCGATTTTCGTGGTCCCGCCTTTTTGGTTGATACCGCTTGTGCTTCCGGCTTCTCCGCGTTTTTAGAAGGCTGCACAACACTACGAAAAGGACTTTGCGATCAATTGATTGTCGCCGGATTATCGGTCACATTGAACCCCGCCATTTCATTCGGATTTAGAAACATTAAAATGATAGCACCCGACGGCCGATCGAAGTGTTTAGATCGTGATGTAAACGGCTATTGTAGATCAGAGACTGTTGTCTCGCTTTTTTTACAAAAAAGAAATGAAGCAAAACGTGTGTATGCATCGGTAATGCACGGCAAAACAAACACCGATGGCTACAAGCAAGAAGGTATCACATATCCGAAGAGCGAGGCGCAAAGGCGCCTCATGACTGAAACCATTGCCGAATGTGGATTACAACCGTTAGATGTAAATTATGTCGAGGCTCACATGACTGGTACCGCAGCTGGTGACCCTGCTGAGAGCAAAGCTATTATAGGATCGTACAGGCCAAATGACAGTGAAAAACCGTTGAATTTTGGTTGCCTAAAGTCAAATTTAGGTCACACTGAAGGTGCTTCTGGTTGTATCGCGATCACCAAAGTTTGTCTCGCTTTTCAACAGCGATCATTGCCCCCAAATATTAATTTTAAGAATCCGAATCCTAATATCGAAGCATTGTCTAAAGGCATAATTGTACCTGTACTGAAAGCGACTTCATTCGATGAAGAAATTGTACCTGTGAATTCGTTCGGCTTTGGTGGTGTCAACGTTCACGTTATACTTAAAGCTAATGAAAAGTCAGTGAAAGATCAGCCCACACAATTAACCGAAAACGATGGAATTCCGCGCTTGATAATGACCAGCGGTCGAATAATTGAAACCATTCACCGTATATTCGATTGGATCGAAAGCAATAAAAGTAAAGTTACGCGTGAATTCTTAGCGCTACTTAATGATACCAGTAAAACTTCGCCTGCTTCTGGTTTAAACGCACGAGGATTTATGATTGTCAATGAAAAGTGTCAGGCGATTGAAAAGCGAGTAATCGAGATTAGAACAAAACGACCGTTGATCGTTTTGTTTACAGCGAAAGCGATAAGAAAGAACAATGGTTTAAACGAACTTATGAAGATCAAAACTTTTGATCAGTCGATGGATACATCGCTTGAAGTGCTGCGAACACTTGGCGTTGATCTATCATCGATTCTAGACGCAGATCTCGAATTTGAAAGCTTTGTCGATTTAATCGTTTACACGATTGTTGTACATATCGCAATTGCGGACACACTTAAATATTTAAAATTAAAAGTCGATCGTGTTGTCGGCGAAAGCATCGCTAAAATAAGTGCCGATTACTACGACGGTTGTTTAACCGCGAGAGAAGCAATTCTCAGCGGATATGCGATCGGCAAGTGTTTAGATCGACTTCACAACGAAAGCAAAAATATGAATGGTGACCGATGGAAGTTTTTACAGCAATTCGTAAGCTTTGATGGCTTCGGGCAAAGCGCCGTCAATGAATTGTCGAACATAATCAACTCATCGAAAAAACCACATGAGCATTATTTAAATGATGATATTGATCATTGCTTAATCGAGAATTATGTCAAAGTAATAAAGAATGGCTTTAAATTTGTGAGAAAAGAAGATGAATTCGTTGTCGAGATCAATAATGACTCGTTACTCGGTGTAGGCACAGATCAATCACAACATGTAAACGGACTCATCGCATTTTTATCAGCACTTGGAACAATTTATAATAACGGACACAATATGGACATTGAAAAACTGTATCCGAAAGTCGATTACCCTGTTTCCCGCGAAACAGCGTCACTCAGTCATTTATGGCAATGGGATCACAGTAAGGATTGGCTTGTTACTAAATACCCTGATTACTTTTGCTCAATGAAGTTGAGCAAAAAAGTCACCATCGATTTAAGCGATCCAATGTGGAAAAGCGTTGATGGCCATACAATCGACAAGAGACTATTGTTCCCTGCGACCGGATATCTTTATTTAATATGGGGCACACTTGCTTCTTCGATCGACAATTTTGATCATATGATTTCATTTTCGATTGAATTCAGAAATATAAAATTCAGACGAGCAATTATGTTACCTAAAATCGGTACTATTCATCTAACGATTCACTTCATACCAGAAACTGGAGAGTTCGAAATAAAAGAAGGTGGCACCTTATGCGTTTCTGGTTTTGCATCTCTTTACCCAGCTGATTATGATGAAGAGCAGAATGAAATTCAAGAACCAGAAGATGATGATTCTGTGGTTACATTGAATTCGAAAGAAATATACAGAGAGCTTCGAACTCGCGGTTACGATTACGGTGCAAACTTTAGATGCTTGGTAGAAGCGAAAAGCGATGGAAGCAGAGGAAAATTGAAATGGAACAAATCGTGGATAAATTTTACTGATTCAGTGCTTCAATTGAGTATCTTGGAGCAAACTGAAAGGTGTCTATACATACCGACGTCAATCGATTACTTGAAAGTAAATGCAAGTAAATTACGTAAAGTGATCGATGGTTTGAAGTCATCGCCAGATCAATTGATCGAGGCGACAAATATCAATCGAAACTATTCAGTCGCTAACGGAGCGATGATCATTAAGCATATAATCGGAACACCGACAGCTCGACGTGTAGCAAGTGATCAAATGCCAGATTTAGAAGAGATTCGCTTTTCTCCATTTGTCGAGAATGTGGTACTTTCGAAAGTAAAAGCGAAAAAAGTAAACAGATACATAACGATGTGTTCAGAAACCATCGAGAAGTTGAAAAGGATCAAAACGAGTAAATATGAAGAGAATGGAGAAACAACGATCAAAGAGTATATTGAGAATAGTAGCGATGATCCGACTTTGCTGAAAATGCTGTATGATGCATTGACCGAGAAAGCGCATTTCAATAACGGTTTGATGGAAAAATATAAGTTCGAAGTCGCTAAAGATTTATTGTTGAATATATCGAAGCAAGAGCTGTTTCGCTCGCAGATTGATCTCGCTTTCGAAAATATGAATGCGAAAAGCGTGAACATCATCGAATGTAATTTAACAAGTAACTTCTTGTTCGATACTCTTTGCGATTGTTTGGATAAGAATGGGCTCACTTCTAACTATAAACTTTTACACCGTTCAGACAACGATACCTCTTCGCTGCCGCGCGATGCTCCTGTTCTTTGGCAAAACACTGATTGCTTGCCGACATATGCGACTGATATCGATTTTATTCTATTTAAGGATTGGAGCACTTCGTTAATGGTGAACGAAAAATTAGCCGAATATCAGTTTGATTTAAGTGCATTCATCGATTCATGCTATAAATCACTGAAGCCAAATGGCTTTTTACTTCTTCAATTTCGCACGAGTATAACTTCGCTCGAAGAAGAAATTCTTCAGCTGCAAGGTTTGGATGTGCCGAAATTGTTCACTCTTAAACAACTGCGAAATTTACTCAATCAGACCGATTTCAGCCTGATTGGTGAAAAAATTGATCAACTTTCGAACGTCACTTTACTATTACGTAAAACATGCAAAGATCAAAAGATCGAAAATCAAACTGTGATCGAGTGTAAAACGTTCACTTATGAATGGATTGAAAATTTGAAATGTGTGGCCAAGGAAAAGAAAAATGATGATGATAAAATTTGGCTACTCGCAAATGATCACGAATTCAACGGTGTGATTGGAATGTTTAACTGCTTACGTAAAGAAATTGGTGAAAACAAATTGCGATGCATTTTAGGTACAAATATGGGACTAACTCAAGAAATACTTGAAAAAGATTTAAAAGTGAACGTTTTCAAAAATGGTGCATGGGGATCACTAAGAAACTTTGACATTGATTCCACCGAGCAAATACGCGAAACAGATTGTGCTTATCTAGATGTTCAAACAAAGGGTGATTTGTCTAGCTTGAAATGGTATGAATCGGCGTTGAAGATGCCAGAGCGTGAAGAGGCAAAAGATGAGATTATTTGTAATATTGCTTATGCGGCTTTAAATTTCAAAGATGTTATGGTTTCAAGTGGTAAAGTGCCTTTAAATGCTTATCCTGTCAGTTGGCAAAAAGGTGCTGCAATTGGAATGGAGTTCTCTGGTATTGATCAAAATCATAATCGCATCTGTGGTATGTGTGAAGGAGGTGCTATCGCGTCAAAGATTGTCAGTAGTAAATACGTTTGGGAAGTGCCCAAAGAGTGGTCTCTTGAAGAAGCTGCCACAGTTCCTGTTGTCTACCTGACAGTTTACTACGCATTGTTGATGCGAGGAAATCTTAAGAGAGGTGAAACCGTATTGATTCATGCTGGTAGTGGAGGTGTTGGACAAGCAGCAATTTCGGTTTGTTTACGAATGAACTGTAAAGTATTTACAACTGTTGGAACGCAAGAGAAACGAGAGTTCTTAAAACGAAAATTTCCCCAACTAACAGACAGTCAAATAGGCAATTCACGAGATATTGCATTTGAAGAGATGATCATGAGAGAAACGAATGGAAGAGGTGTTGATTTGATTCTCAATTCTTTGGCTGAAGAGAAATTGCGAGCTTCACTCCGATGTTTGACTGACTACGGTCGTTTTGTCGAGATCGGAAAGTATGACATCGTCATAAACAGTCATTTAGGTAAAACATTATTTTAGTGGTGAACTCAGTGCCAATTTAAAAATTTATAATTTCTTACAGAGCCATATTTGCTTGAGAAAAATTGCGCGTTTCATGTCGTTTGTGTTGCCCACTTAATGGATGAGATCAAACAACAAAGTGAAAAAGGAAAACGCTTGTTTCTCAAGTTGCATCAATTACTAGCCGAGGGGATGAAGACCGGCGATATTCAACCGCTCGAACGTCATGTATTTGAAAAAGAGAATTACGAAGAGGCAATTAGATTCATGGCGAATGGAAAGCATATTGGCAAAGTGTTGATCAAAATGAACGACGAAAAAAACATGAAAAATAATTTATTCAAAGCTATTCCGCAGACATTTTTCTATCCTAACAAATCATACATAATCGTCGGCGGCTTGGGTGGTTTCGGACTTGAAGTTGCCTATTGGATGGTGTCAAGAGGTGCTAATAATTTGATACTCACAAGCCGCAATGGCTTAAAAGAAAATTATCAACGCTTTGCGGTGAAAAGACTAGAATCAAGAGGTGCCAAAGTTGTTGTGCTCAAAAATGATGCTACCACCGAATTTGCCGCTCGAAAACTTATCGAAGAATCACAGCGTTTGGGACCAATTGGTGGCATATTTATATTATCATTGGTTCTTAAGGATAACCTAATTGAAAATCAAAGTGTCGAAGATTTTCGCGAAGTGTGCGCTTGTAAATTGATGCCAACATCACATCTCGACTCGTTGACGCGAAAGATGAACTTGAATATCGACTACTTCGTTTGCTTCTCATCATTAGTCGCTTCATTAGGCAATCGAACTCAGTCGAATTACGGGTTTGCTAACGCTGCAGTAGATCGAGTGTGCGAAAAACGCCGTCAAGACGGATTACATGGTCTATCCATTCAATGGGGCCTTATTGGTGATGTTGGATTCGTAGCCGAACGATTTGAAGACAAGAATCTGGTGTTGCGAGGTTCGATTCCACAACGGATGCCATCGTGTCTCCTGACTCTGGACCAGCTTATGCAAACTTCATACCCAGTGTGTTTAAGTATGGTTCGCATAAAAGAGCGAAACAAAGCAATGGGTAAAGATGATTTAAAAAAACAAATTTGCCATGTTTTGGGAATAAAAAATCCGGACAAAGTAAACGTTGACTCGACTCTCGGAGAACTCGGATTAGATTCACTAATGGCAGTCGAAATTCGGCAAACACTCGAACGCGACTATGATATGGAATTATCGATCATGGAGATAAGAAACCTTTCTTTGAAACAATTGATGGAAATAGACAAGAGAAAGTCATCGCAAGCAGGCGATCAAATGTCCAAAATGAGTGAAAAACAAGAAAATACAATTTGGCAGCGATTGCTCACAATTCCTAAAGAGCAATTTGTAAAGTTGAACAATGCTGCCGAAGGTTTGCCATTGTTTTTCGTACCACCGGTTGATGGTAGTTTCAATTTAATGCTTCCTCTGGCGGCGGTCAATCGCCCTGTAATTGGTGTCAATTGGATACCTGAAATGGATTCCATGTCGACACTCGAAGAAGTGGCCGAATTTTGCGCAAACGCGATCAGTAAAACTTACCCCCAACACGAATATGAAATTTTGGGTTACTCGTTCGGTGCTGTTCTAGGTCTTGAAATTTGTGTACAGTTACAAGCGAAATTAGGACAAGCAATCGTAAAGAAAGCTTTACTTTTGGATGGGTCCGCAGCAATGCTCAAAGCTCAGATTGAAGATATATACTCAAAATCAAACGATGGTAAAGATGATGCCGAATTATTTTGGGATTATTTGGGTTTTAATCTTAAATTTCAAAACGAGGAGCGCTTAAAAGTGAGAGACGAGCTTAGATCATTGATTACAAAGGAGCAAAAATGTGAAAAATTAATCCAAATTTTCAACACTGCGACGGGTAAAGAATGTGATCCTTCACTATTGACATCATTCATCGAGCGATACGCAAATAAATCTAGACTTTTGTATAAATTTAACCCATCGCGTAAATTTATCGGTAGTGTAAAATTGATTCGCGCGAAAGAGAAATCACTTGTTTACAATTTCAAAGAGCTTGAAAGTGAAAATTATGGATTATCAAAGGTTAGTCGCATAAATATGCAATTTTATCACAAGATTTTAATGTTCTACATTTTAAAAATTTCTCATAGGATGTAGACGGCGAAGTGAGTGTTGTCACATTACAAGGATATCACGAGACTTTAATCGGAGAGAACGTTAAATCAATATTGAATATAATCGAAGAAGAACTTTCATTCTTTCATGTTTAATTATGCTCGATTCTATTTTTGTGATTTTTTTCTTCTTTTTTTTGTGAACTACTACATTTTACAAATTCATCTCTTTTTATGTATTTAATTTAAACTTTAATAAAAAAAAAGTTTCAAAAACATATTTCTTAAGAAAATTCATCCATTTGTCGTTTAATTCTTATTATTGCAAACTATGATTCTCAACTGATGATTTGATTGTGTGAGATTGTTAAACTAGTTTCATAATTTATGTTTAATTTGATAAAGTATTCATTGGAACTTTTACTTGAAACAAGTATTTACTTTGATCAAATAGCTCTTTAATTTTTCAGTGGCAGCTATAAAAATAGTCAAGATGAAAATTTGATTAATAAGATGCATATTTAAAGATTTACCAAGCATGGCTTATATGATTAATTAATATGATCGTTATAGAGTGTAAAAAGTTTTTATCATGCGTAAAATTCGAATATTTTCAGAAGATATTGAAATTTTCTAATCCATACAATTTTTTATCTCAAGAATCATACCTTGTCAATTAAAATCGTTTAAATCAAATATTAATTAAATTTCATTAAGCCTTTAGTAGAGTTCGTCAAATAGGTGATCACATATTTTTTAAGTTAAAAAAAATCGCGTTGTATATCAAATTAAATGTTAAATTATGCCTAAATTTTTACGATTCTGAAAATGTCAATATTATCACCTAAAATCATCTTTTTTATACACACATCACATTAATCAGGCTAATCACATGAAAGCACTTATATTAGTGAAAGTCGCGTATTAATAATCTATTCTAACATTTAAGTGCCCATTGAAACAGCCAAGAGAGAAAAGAATCGAATTTTCTAATGGAACACAAATAGATTAATCAAATTCGAAGCAAAGGCACTTCCTTATATGGAATTGTCATATTTATAGTGGAGTTATTCTTAGCTCAAATAAAGTTATACGTACTTGCTCAATAGTGGTAACGTAAAGTGAATTTGTATAGATAACAAATCACATCTCGTTTTTTAAGATACCATGGTTGTACGTGAATAATATCAATTCACTGTTTTCACTGCATTTGAAGTTTTTCATGTTATGAACGGCGTTATCTTACTTTGATCCGTATTGTCTTATCGTTTCAAATATGGTCAAAATATATTTTTTCATAATCATTTTCATTTTTTACTTTAATTTTAAATCAATAAAAATTCGTGAATATAAGGAAAACGCACAAAAATGTTGCGAGATCAAGTAATCCAACGTGAACATGATCTAATATGAATTGTTTTCAATCACTTAATTTGGAATCTATTTTGATACATTTTTGCCACCTAAAAATCACCTATTTGACAAACCCCACCAATGAGTCCCTACCAATGAGTCATAAATATTAATGATTCCCCACAAAAAGAAAATTATAATAATAATTTACGATCAGCGATATCGTAAAAAAAGGTTTCGATAGCTTCGCGACATTGTTTTCGATGGACTCGAGAATGTGTCCAAGAACTACAAAGACCAGGTGGCCACAACGAACATCGCAACCGGGAAAGTGAGTTGGCGCACTCTGGACAAGATAAAGGTGGCGATCAAATCGGATAACCCTAAAATTATAGTCAACGCCATCGAAATTCCGATGCCTGAAAGCATTATTGTGTGGCCTAAAGTCTTAAACGAATTTGTGGCCAAAAACCTACTGCTTTCGGATACGTCAACAACTTTCAGCAACGAATTCAAAAATTCCTATTATCGACGATTTGGTCTTGTGTACTCAAAAAAGGGAAGCCTAACTGGTTCACATATTGATTTCGGTTGTGCCAATTGTTTTCATGTCATCACAGGAAAGAAATGGTGGGCCGTATCTCTTAACACTGAAGACAACATGGCTATGTTAAGCAATTGTGATATTCAAAACGTGAGTTTCCACCCAAGCGAGATGATGACGGTGAAGACATTTATTTCGTTTGAACCCGATGCTACGCTTTTCATGCCTGCCGGTGTGATTAATACAGTCTATATTGAGGAGACAACGGAGGGCTTCGGCAATACGTTTCTCTCTTTTCGATTTGAATAAGACTAGCGTGCGATAGGGGATAAATTATTATGAAGGCGAAGCAAACAGGCGGCTACCCTTTTGGATCTTATTGTAAAGCGATCCTCGAAGTACGTGCTAGGTCTAATTTCAAGAGTGAGCATGAATCAAAACGTATTTAAAAACATGGAGTACCTAACCTACATATGTGACGTTAAGGACATGAAAGAAACGAGGGAGAAGATAGAGAAGAAGCTGTGTGATTTCTTGAAAGTACAAAGTCGCTAGCTATAAACAGATCATCAAACGAGGGTGCTGCAGCGGAATCAAGTTACAAAGACGTTCCTAAGGCTTCGAGTTGGTTTGATTCCAAAGAAGGTACGCATTTAGTCTTGCCTTATAGCCTTGAACGTAAAAGCAGCAATTATAGCGTTGTCATATGCGAATATCAGAATTATGAATTAAAGTTCAATTAAGATAACATTTATCACACATGGGTGGAAAGAACACTTTGGAATTTGTGAACCTTTAAAATGCAAGAATAATGGCAGGAAATTTAGAAGCAAGCGTCCCGACACTTTCAAAAACCACTTATCATCTAGTGAGGAGTGCGAAGACTCGGATTTGCAAAAATGTCTCTGATGGTATGTTGTACGCAATGTAATGAATAAATAAAGATAAATAGCAATAGGTATGTTCGTTGACTTTTTCGTCGTACAGTTCGTGAAAAATTCGCGTAGTAAAATTCGTAGTACATTCGCGTGGTACATTCACGAGATGGAGTCGAGTTCAAATGAATCGAACAAACTGAATACCTATTCCCTCTTACTAATTCATCTGCAATCAAGCTTTTAGTGAGATAGTGCTTTCTTCTATTTCATTATGCGTTAGAATAAATCCTTCATCTCCTAGCTCAGATACCAGAAACAGAGAATTCCTTAACGTTCTCTGAATAGTGCTCTGAAAACATGGAGTTGTCTGAGAGAAGCTAGAGCAGTAATTTTCGAACTCTCGCTCACTCGAAGAAAAAAGAGAARCGTTTTCMTTCTCTATTTGGTTTGTCAAGAGATATCAGAATACCTTAAAAATCTCTGAATAGTCCTCTGAAAACGTGGAGAGTTGTTGATGAGAGAAAAGAGAAAAAACAATGTCAAGGAAAAGGGTGGTATGCGTTTCGGAAAGCTTTAACATTTCATTTTGTTTACAGGAAAAATTCACGGACAAGTTGAGGTGGTACTGAACTCAAGGCAAAGCTGTTTGTGAAACGATTTTGTTGGATATTAGCATAAAAGAGCACCTCTGATATAGTTTAATTTCAACCTAAAACTTTGACGTAAACAAAAAACAAAAATTCGTATATTTATTTTAGATTCTAAATTTT
>NCKU01003124.1:0-16150 GCA_003675995.1 Dinothrombium tinctorium | reverse complement strand
TAGATTACATCAGAATGAGTTAATTCAAATAATTAAAGCAAATCGATGAAATGCGCATCATTACCGATAGGTGGCTATGAGAAAAATGCTCTAATTACAATCAAATAAAACTTTTCAACTTTTTATCGGGAAATTATTACTTAATATTTAGTTAAAGTGATAAGATGTAACATTATTTGTATGCTGTGATGGCGAAGAATTAATTTAATGAAAAATGAAAACGTTCAAAAATCGTAATTTAGCCGTTTTTCAAAGAGTCAGCTATCAGTTATGACGCATTTTATTAACATGCTTTAAATATCATGAAAAAATTAGTTAAATCAATTAATAATAAACAGAACTTTCACTTGCATTAAAATATTCATGTTTTTATACGCATTTAACATTTTGTCTCTTTTCCCTAAAAATATTTTTCAAAATTAATTTTTTGTTTGTGGAACAAAAATATAAATAGTGCAATAATAAGTTGAGAGAAGATTTTGTTAAAAGGTACTAAAAATAGCTGCAGAGAAACAGAAGTGCAAAAATTACTTTTAAAACCCAAATGCAATTCAAAATGTATATTGTAATTGCGGTTTAAATCGATTTTGATTAAAACGAAATTAAACTTTCAAGGCAAGATTTTAAATTGATTTCGACCTAAAATGCTTCAGCATTTTACTTTTTGAAGCGAATAAAGATTATTGTGTTCGTTTTCTCTACTGAAAATGCAAACCCCAAAGGAATGCCTCACTGTCATAAGAATGTTTATTGCTAAGGGCACTACTCAAATGGTCAGTATTATGAGTAAACAACGGCGAAAGTAATTTATGACAAGGTCTTTCTCAATTTACTTTTCTTTGAATTTTATTAAAAGAATTAAGGGCAAAGATGAAAGTTAAGCCTATATAAACATAAGCGAAAGTGTTCTGAGAATATTTACCTTTGGGTAGACATAGAGAGAAGAGAATGAAAATGTTTCTTATTTTCTGTTTAACTTCACTTTTTGCAAACACTTTTGCCCATCATGGTGGTTGCACTCCCGTCTTTGAGACAAGAAGTGAATGGGTAAGCAAAATCAAAGTCATTAAAGCTTCAATTTAAATTTAAATTATTTTTCAAATTTCAGATGATTAAAGATGCGGACATAAAAGCAGCGTTTCTTGGTTTGCCAGCTAGCAGCGGTGATATTTTACAAAAAGTTGACACTTCGTTCAGTTGCGTTGGTCGTAATTATGGCTATTATGCTGATGTACTTAACCAATGCAAAGTGTTCCACGTTTGTGTTCCGAAATATGACGCGAATCATCAAGAAGTTGTTGAACATTACAGCTTTGTTTGTCCTCAGTTTACTCAGTTCGACCAAAAACTATTAACCTGCGTTGATGCCAAAGAAGCTGAAACACTTTGCGAGAAGTCAGAATCTTATTTTATTTCTACAGTTCAACGCTTTGCAGAGAAGCCATTGGTAGAGCCATCGCCTGTGATTATCAAACCACAAGCGATCGCTGGTCAAACTATCATTTATCCGGTAAGTTGAGTTACTTTTTTCATTCACTAATTTTCCCGTTTCTTAGACTCGACTTACACCTATACAATGTCCGAAAGAGTTTTACGGTACATCTCAATGTTATGTAAAAGAGCGATGCTTGGTTTACGAACGCTGCCCCCAAACTCTTCCTTCAGTTCAAGAAGTCGTTTTCGAAACAAAGCCTATTTTTCCCAAAGCAGTTGTAGTTCCAGAAGTTTCGACACCAAGTACTGTTTTACCAAAAGAACTTCCGCAAATAAGTTTTCCCCAAGAAATAGTTTCTGAGCATAAAGAGCTAATACATCCAAAAGTAATTCATCCGGCTGGCAAGGAACTGCACAAGGAAACTATTATTTCTCAACAAAGACCAACTCTTACCACTTCAGAGATTGTCCCAACAGGAGAAGTTTTCCAGCAAAAAATTGTTCAACCAACGGTGGTTCTTCCGGCTGGCAAAGGACTTCATAATAAAATCCCAATTTTTCAACAAAAGACAGTTCTTCCGATTGGAGAAAACCTTTCGCAACAGAAAAAAGTCGAAGTCAAAGAACAGCAGGTAAAACAGATTGGAAAAGGAACTCTTCAAACTGTAGAGCCCATATTGATTTCACAGCAAATTATCAATCAGGTTCCAGTACAAGTTACTCACGAGATTCCCCAACAAGCTGTTCACGTTATTGTTCAAGAATCACCAATTGTTCAACAAAAGCAGGTACCTCTTGAAAGAAAAACTTTGTTCGAATCAAAAATAATCGAAGATGGTGTGGATGTGATTCCTGAACAAAAAGCATCTGTAGTTAATGAAAACAAAGGAACTGGCAATCTCAAATCGAGCACGTTGAAAGGGCATACTGTTGGAACCGTAGATGAGTCAGTAAAGTCACTACCACCACTTTCACCAGAGGCGAGAATACTTGGCTTAACATCAGGAGCAGATCAAGTTCTAAATTTTAAGATCGACACAACATTTAGCTGCCAAAATAAGAAATATGGTTATTATGCCGACATAAACAACCGTTGCAAAGTATACCACATATGCAATGAAGTCACATATCCTTCAGGTGTAAAATATTTTGAAAAGACGAGCTTTTACTGTCCACTCGGAACAAGATTCGATCAGCAAAAAGTTAGCTGTGTAAATGAAGCTGATGCCATTGAATGCTCGCACTCGGAACACTACTACGACGAAGCTTCTTTAAAATTCGCTCCTCGCGTTAAAGAAGTGAAACAGGAACGAATTGTGATTTTTGATACACCAGTTATCAGCCAACAAATAGCTAATAAGATATAAGCCGGCACAGTTATGAATTGTTTGCCTTCTTTGAGCTTTTCGAATTTACTTAATGTTCACCAAAACAATTGTTTTCAAATAAAACTTGAATTGAAAAAATTGCTTTATTTGAGCTGAAACAAAGTTATCTTTAATTTTGAATAGAGAGAAGAAAAGTGAAGTCTATTTAACGTATAAATTAGGTTTCTACTTTAAATTCATTTAAATTTGGAAAACAGTAAAAGGAGCTCAAAAGTTTGTCAGTTTTTGGCATGAGCACTTTGGAAACTAGTGAACTGATAAATACAATAATGAAAGTGGAGGAAAGCTTGATTTATTTGATTCGATTATAACGCTGAAAAACAAAAGTCTTTCTATTGTAAACATTTGACAGACTTAACATGCAAGAATGTGAAATTTTCGTGTCTATGAATGTAAATTAAAGGCAAAAATCGGAAAATCGTTTCAAGCATTTTATTAAAAAAAAAAAATTCACAAATCAAAATTGAGTGAAACGCAAAAAAGGCAAGCCGTGATTAAGAAGCGCTCCCTGCCGCGAGACGAAAGTTGGTTTTTGAAACGGAAGCGTTTGAAACGAACGCAAAACGCGAATTATCGAAATGTCTTTTCAGAACGGTTCTTCGAAAGAAAACATTGTGAGTGCCCTTTTCGTGTTTCGATCGTTCGCTAAAATACCTCTTTTTTTGATAGAATCTCAAGTTTTTGGAACTGCGAAAATTGAGGCTTTGTGAACATTCGATTGACGATTGTGTAAACAATGTTTGCGTTTCCCACAAATATCGCCTTATTTTCGCAGCTTTTTCAAACTGTGAGCCAAATTTGCACTCGAAATTGTCTTTATTCGCCTTTTCACTCTCTTTCAGGTGTCAAGATAATAAAAGAGAGCGATTTGCTTAATTTCGAATGGAGTAAAAATGTGATAAATCAAGTTGTCGACAATTACCCGCATTCAACTTTAAATTTGGATTTTACTCCATTTCTATTGTCTACAAGCGGTGGAAACAATAACATTCTCGCCATTTTTGGCTACCGTTCGGACAATACTTTGCAAATTCAGTTTTTCGACATCAATTCGATCGCAAACAATGACTTGAACGCCTTCGCCCGGCTTAATCTACCCGAAAATCTATCGCGAGGTCAGAGAGTTACTTCCATTGATTGGCATCCAGAATTTAACGAGTCACTGTTCGTCGCTTCGCTAACAAGTGGTGTTTTAATTAGTGTCGGAATCAATTTAGAAGCTAAAAACGCCCAAATTTTGGCGCAATATTTGATGAATAGCAAAGTAACAAGTGTGAGTTGGAGCCCAAAAGGAAAGCAATTGGTTGTCGGAAAAGCAAATGGAGTTTTGACGCAATTAAAACATACGAATGGTACAACATTTCAGGAGGCCAAACATATCTTACCTCCGAAAGATTTTACTTGCAAAGTTGCTCAAGTGAAATGGGTGCTTTCAAGTGTTTTCGCTGTTGCTTATGTTGATGATGAAAACATGGTAGCTCTTGAAACAAAGTACTCAATTGTCTTTGCTCCACCGAAAAAACAACCAGTGTTTTATGATTACGGGGAAGTGTGTTTGAACAACTGTTTACCTACTGAGTCCAAACAAAGTTACAAAATAGAACTGTGTCAAATTGGTGATTTCATTTTATGTTTATCAACTTTCTCTTCTGAAGTTGGAGTCATTGGAGCAGAAGGTGATGCGTCATCGTCTCCTACTATGTGGAAACAATTCATTTTGGAAGATAGCTCCAGAATCGAGCTTCCAATGATAATAAGGGATGAGTCATTTCCAAGAGGTGTTTCCTTTTTCAGGAACTCAACAAAAGTGTTTGTTACCAGTGAAACTGAACGTTATGGTGGTGAGCATTGTCCTTTGTTAATAATTCTCACATCTACTGGAATTTTATGTCCCTACTATTTCATCAACAAAGAAAAACCACTTTCTGTTCCTGCCCCGCTTGCTTCGCAGCAGTTGCCCTATAACATTGTGCCTACATTTTCAGTTTCACCTCAGAACACAACTAGAGTCAATACTGAGGTTTCAAAGCCCCAAAAAATTGTTTCACAAACAACTATTCAAGCTTCACAAGCCGGAAATTTCAAAGGTCAAAATAATTTGATATCAAGTGAAGTCAAAAATTATTCAACTTCCACTGAAACTCAAAACGGAAAATTACAAGATTCAGCACAGAAAGTGGAAAAAGAATCAAAACAAGAAACAGAGGAAACGACATTTGCATTAGCAATTCGCGATGAAATTAAAGATTTTAACAAGGAGTTGAAATCAATGAAAGAAAAATTCTCCAACATTTTAAAATTAGAAATTGGATCAGTCGATGAGAGACAAAAACTAATTGAAAAAACTAAAGAAACTGAAGAATTTTTGAAAGAGATAAAAGCACTTCAGGATAATCTTGACATCGACACTCTTCAAGGGTTTGTTTTAGAAACCTTTGCCATGGCGGAGGACGGAAGATGTAGAGTCGATCGCGATGTAGATGCAAGATACAAGCGTTTATTAAGTAAGAGGGCTTTAAATCCAAGAGCAGCAAGACTTATGAAGAAAATACAAGAAACATCAAAATACATCGAGATGCAATTGAGGGAAATTAATAATGTTCTTGATCAAGAATGGCAAGAAAAAGTAATCAAAAATAAAGTTCATCGCGGTCCTTCAGATTATGAAATCATTTTAAAGCTTTTGGCAAACAATCAGCGAACCATAGTTACCATGAAAAGTCAGTTAGAAGAGCTCGAAGCGAAAAGTAAATCAAAAAGTGATAAAGCATTAAATGGTGAAATTAAAAAATTGGTAAATTCAATGGCTAAGAGTAAAATAAATGACAGTTTTCCAGAAGAATTAGAGGAAGAAGATAGTACAATCACAGTGAATTTAATTTCTCGGGATAAAAGCAAGAAACTCCTAGATTTTTTTGATCAACGGACTTCTGTTCCCATAGTGAGAGACACTGTTCCTGTTGATGTGAAGTCATCTCGTTTTATATCAGCTGTTGTTAAAGCACAAGAAAAGATAAAAGAATTGCAGAAGAAAAAGGCTGCTTCTCAAAAAAATGTAGCAATTACGGTGAAAAAAGAAGTACAAAGTCCAAAAGTTGAAAAAGAAAAATCAAAGGTAAAATCAAGCGAAAAGACTTCGAATACGAATTCAACTATTGTTGTTACACAATTGCCGCCTTCGTCAAATGAATCAATGCCGAAAACGACTATATCTGCATTTCAAACAATTCAATCGAATTCCATTCAAACTACGAAAATCACTCAAAAACAACCTACGGTCAAAGCTGTCGTAGCTACACCGAAGCCTGTTTTTCCCAAAGTCAGTAACGTTCCCGTTCCAATTGTATCTCCTTCCACCACCTCTGTAAGTAACGTAATACCGGCTTCAGTATCAATAGCAAAACCAAACCCTAAGGATGATACTTCGCTAAAAAACGAAAAAAATCAAGCGAAAACTAATGTTGTCGCGAAGGTTTCAGAAACTATTAATATTACTTCTGCTCAACCAAAAGCTGTCCCAACATCGACAAACTTGCCATTTAATTTTAGCTCCATGGAACCATCATCTATTTTTGGCATCAGCTCTAAACCTTTTAGTTTTAATACAACACCAACATCATCACAACAATTTCCAAATACAAGTTCACCAGCTAAAACAAGTGAATCAAAAATTTCTTGTGTCATAGGTAGCAGTGCTTCGCAACAACCTTTTAAATTTGGCTTGGTAACTGAAAATAAACCTTTTACATTTAAAGTCGCTGATGGGAACGCAAGTGAAACAAAGAAATATGAAGATATTACTCCTCCAACAAGCCCAAATCCGAAATCCACTGAAGAAAAATCCGAAAAAAGTAATTATGTTACCTCTGCAGAAAGCCTTTTTAACCAAACAATCAATGAAAATAATGATACGACTAAAAGTTCCAATCTTTTCAAAACTGAAGCCGCTACAGTTTCTACATCTTCAATCGTAATTACAGAAATTAAACCGAGTTCCGTCATAAACTCCGTTAGCAAAGAGAAAGAGAAAGAAACTCAGAGCAAAGAAAGTTCAATAGTTCAAGTTGCTTCTACGACTACTGAAGTCAGTTCATCGACATCAACTCCCGCTTCTACCAATACATTATTGAATACAACAGGTGTCGCAAATTCTGTACAATCTCAACCAGTGTTTTCAGCAACGACGATTGGACAAATATCTTCTCCAAGTTCAGCGTTTGGTCAAAGTCCTCCAGTTTATTCGCAAACACCTTCATTTGGTTCCACCGTAACTACAACCAGCAATGTTTTTGATCAAACTCAGACTGCAAGCGCCCCAACTTCTATTTCTGTTTCCAGTAGTCCATTCTCAGCTCCCCCGGCTCAAAATCAATTTCCCACTAGCTTTAGCTTTTGCAGCTTGGGAGGAAAACCAAATCCTGAAAATGTCAATAAAAATCCATTTAGCGGGACTTTTGGATCAAACACTCAAAACTCTTTATTTGGAAACACCAATCAACAAAATATTCCCCCCGCTTTCGTTACTAAAGATGGAGATGCTTCAGGAAGCTTTAGTTCTGGTACCGGTGTTGCGCAATCAGGCTTTGGTTCTTTTCAGAAAACTCCTCCAAAATTTGGTGGCTTTGGTGCTGCTCCCACTTTTGGATCTTCTCCTACATTTGGCGGATCGGCTGTTTTCGGTGGATCACCTACATTTGGCAACAGCAATGTTTTCGGATCTTTTTCATCCCCTAGCTTTCAAACAAGTGCACCATCATTCGCAAGGTATCTTTATGATTGACAGAAAACGAATCATAAAAGAAAATTAAGTTGCAATTACATGACCTCTTTAATTTTTCAGCTTTTCAAACTCCGAATTACCCACTTTTGGAGCACTCGCATCTCAGCAGCAGCCCACATTTGGATCTTTGCCATCACAAAGCCAAACTGGATTCTCCTCAAGTCCATTTTCACAAGGGTTTTCAGGATTTGGAAATTCGTCACAATTTTCAACGCCTCAATTCTCTCAAAGACGACAATAAAAATATTGAAGAAGATTACATTGTTCTGATAAAATGTTGTTCTCTTGCATATTAAACAAACTTTGCTATATTTTTTAAACAGTAATTAATGATAAGAATTTTTGACTCAACATTGCATATTTAATTTTATTTTAATCAATCACAAGTTGAGTTTAAATTTTCATTGTTTAATTAGTGTCGAGACATGAAACAAGCCTGCAAAGAAATCATCAGAGCTTTACTACAAATTATTTTAGAAGTGCTTGCATATTTGATTTTACTTTCAATCAGAAAAGAGGAAGAGAAAATTTTTTACTATTTAGGATAAAGTCTTAAAAATAAGTGAATAGAGTAAGCATAGTTTCTCTCCTCGCTAAGTTCGTCAAATAAAAGTGATTCAGTGAATTTTCATGTGAAACATTTTTGTCAGCCAAAAGCTAGTTGTCTGCATTAATCTGTTTCAATCAGCATTCCTCTATTCATTGGCATTCATAGTCATCAAAAATGAGTAAAATGAGAGGATAAATCCTAATTACATTTAAATTCTATTTAAAATCAGAATTTGTTGTTCTGGCATCGAAATACAAGCTTCTTACTCTTAGTTTTCTCCTAATTTCTGCTTTTTCATTCGGCTTCAAATGAGACCAACTTTTTATATTTCTTTCCTTCTTCTTTTCATGAATACAATCGTCCCACTTTAAAAATTAAATTCATCTTTAAAATCACTCATTTCGTGCGTTCATTCACCTCCTTCGATCTCGCTCCATGTCTACTTTGGTCTCTGCAGTATTCTTCGCGAGCTTGTTCCCAAGTCATATCACTTGCTAATTGTTTTTTGCACTCTTCAAGCACCAATCTCTTATTTTCGTCCTTTAAATCGACGTGTAAAGATTGGCTCGAAAGCATCTCATTTAAATTTAGTCACTTACAAGGCAGTGAATGAATTTCACTAATTTCGCCTCCGAAATTTTGTGCTTACACCATTTGCGACAATCTCCAAAATTTCGAAATAACAACACAATACCAAAAAAGAGGCCAAATTGAAGCGAATTAAAATTCATTTTAAGCGATTTATTGTTGAGTACCTCAAATGAACGCAGTTTAACAGATGAGTAAACGAAAACACGTATTCACGTAGGATATGTGACACTCTTAATTGCATAAATTACCGAATTTGCAGTTTGCTCACTTACGAGCATTAACGATTGATTAACCTCTTTCTTATTTTTGGCTATGAATAAAGTTATTTATAAATTTAAAAAGCTAAATCTTTGAATAATTGCGAAAATAATACATTTGTTCAGGCTCTTTACGAGCTCCGTAATCATTCCAATGATTTGCTTGTGAGTGTGCATTTTAAAACCATAAGGCAGTTGATATAGTAGCTTGCTTATTGATAAAAATTCACAAATAATTTGAAAATTTAACAATTTGAAGTTCGAGTTTTCTAGTTTGACATGCTACTTATCTAGAATCTTTGTCAATTCCTGACGAAAAAGTCAATTTAAAGAAGAATCAGATCACCAAAGTTAAGCTAACGTTAATAGCAATAAAAATTGATTTGATTAAAATCACAAAAATATCAAAACAGATTATTTGTTAGCTTGTTTTCGATTGCTTTAGAGCCACACATATCAACACCACTCGTCGTAGCAAGAGTTATATGCGTAAATCGTCGCGTAATTCATTAATCCAAGTACAGAATGAACTTCGCTCATATTTCAATAAAACATTTCATTTTAATTTCAAGTAAAAATGAAAACTTCGCTTTTGTCGCCATATAATAGAACGGAAAAGTTTTTGATGAGGTTAAACGAAGTACAGGGTATCAATCTCGAGTGTACCCTTTATTTCAGATGGAATTTTTGAAATTTATTTTACCAAAGACGCTTAGAAGATTAGGATCTACTGGAAAGTGCTCTTTTCTTATAAAAAAAGATTTTTAAATCCTTTTCGGGAAGTTTTATGCGAATGTCCAGAAAATTGTTTAGATCTCGGGTGTTATTTATGAAATGCAAACTTTATACATTGAATATTGAAAATGTATAAACTTGTTGAAGTATTCTACTCACAAATAGGTATTATAAACAAAGGCTTGCAATTACATATTATCCATTAAAATCACAAAAATTAGGTGAATCTCGAGATTATTTTGTCGTGCAAAAATTGTCGTTTTTCGGTTGGAAACGGCATTTTTGCGAAAAACACTGTAACTTCAGAATGCATTTACCGATTTGTTTATTTTATGTATCGCTCTGTGTTGCGTATATTCTTGCACAACTATGTTAAAGATCAAATTTTTTGGCTTGACCGGTAAAAAGTTATTCGACTTTATATATGTTGCGTTTTAATTCACACACCTTGTACGTTATTATTCAGCGAATACGAGCATCATGCGCATTATGAAGAACAAAAATTTAGTTTTTGTAAACATTGTGTCACAATTCTTTAACGTTGAATATTTTCGCTTTAATTTCTGTGCAAGTTCATTTGGACATGATTTGCTTATGATTCCAGCAATTTAGTTCATATACGCTTAAAATTTATTAATATTTACACTTGCATTATAAATCTTAAAATAATAATTTCTATGACTTGTTGAATGATTAAGAATTAACATAATTTCGTGTTAATGCGATCTAAAAGCAGCTTTCAATAAAAATTTTTACAAAAGAAAAAACAAAAAGCAATAACAGGAAAATCATTTCGTCAGTTGTAATTAAGATCAGTAGAGAGCAATGTCCATGATTGCGTTCATTGAAGTCTGATTATGTTGTGACATGTTTTACAAACCTGCTTACTTCTCACTATTCATCTTTTATTCAATAGTTACTATTACTGACTATTCTATGGCTTGTACACGAGTTTACGACGATGATTGCTTTTCACATTCCTCTTTCTGCTGTAATATTCGACGAATAAGCCGAGAAGAGCTCAAATTTTATGACAAAATATTCTTGCACGCACTTCGCTGGCTTAAATGAGTTCCGTTTGAAAAAACAAACAAACAAATGATAGTAAATTGCTTTATTGTGACAAAATAAATTTTCCTCTATAAAAAGAAATCAACAATTGAATGCATTTATTTCACAGTAAATTTTCTATTATTTTCTCTTCTTTTGCTTTTGCTCGATTATAATGACTTTTTTCGATCTACCCATTTATATGTTCCCGAAAACTTGAATCCGTATTTTTCGGCTAATTCATCAGCTTGTTTAGGACCTCGTGTACCATATACATAAGAAGTGGGAACCACTTTTTCAGTTTCGATCTTGTGCAATAAAGGAGTGAATATACGCCAAGCCTCAGCCAACTCATCACTTCTCACGAAATGCATTTGACTTCCCATGAAAACATCGAGAAGAAGTCTTTCGTAGGCATCCGGAAGTTTTGCGTCTTTGTATCTGCTGTCGTAGCTTAAATCGAGCTCCGTTTCGTGCATGTCAAATTTCATTCCCGGATTTTTCATCATCAATTTCAAGTAGACAGCTTCACCTGGTTGCACTCGAATCACCAACTCATTTCTCTTTGTCTGTCCTTTGAAGATATCGCCCGCAATGTCTTTGAATTGAATTCTAACTTCAGCTTTTCGTTCATTTAAAGCTTTGCCGCATTTAAGGAAAAAAGGAACTCCGTCCCATCTTTCATTATTTATTTTCACAACGCAGAAGGCATACGTAGCAGTCAACGAGTCTTTCGGTACGGTGGGGTCATCGAGATAACCATCCTTTGCATCGCCTTCTCCTTGTTCGTTGCCCACGTATTGTCCAATGACTGTGTTTTCTAAAAGTATTTCGGGCACACACTTGAGGACTTTAACTTTCTCATTGCGGATGTCTTCGGGAGATGTTGAAATCGGTTTCTCCATTGCGACTAAACTTAAAACTTGTAATAAATGATTTTGCATCACATCTCTTATTATGCCGAACTGGTCGAAATATCCACCTCTGCCCTGTGTGCCAAAAGGCTCTTTGAATGAAATAGTCACATTTGCAATATTATCTCTATTCCAGGTTCTTGTAAATATTGGATTCGCAAAGCGAAGAGTAATTAAATTTTGAACCATTTCTTTGCCCAAATAATGGTCGATTCTATAAATTTGAGACTCATCGAAAAGAGAGTTTAAGTGAAGGCTCAATTGCATTGATGAGTCGTAGTCATGACCGAAAGGCTTTTCGATAATCACTCGTGTCCAGCCAGATTTAGACATACAATGAGCGTGTATCAAAGAAGAAACTGGTATGAAAACACTCGGAGGTAAAGCCAGATAAAACAATCTGTTGCACGGCAAGTCTTGAGAGGCTTTTTCAATCTCATCGTTCAACTTTTTAAAATCTTCTCCACGATCGTACGAGCCTTTGCAATACGAATTTATACTCCAAAACTTTTCGAATTTTTCATCTTCATTCTGTCGTACTTTCATGTATTTCTTTGATTTTTCTCGAATACCATCTACTGTGATATCTGATCTTGCATATCCTATTATTTGGACGCCTTTGGGAAGAAGATCGTCTCTAAATAAAAACCTAAAGGAATTAAATGAAAATATGAATTGCACGAAACAAAATATACAAGCGAAAAGTGTTGTGAAGTGTTTATTTAATTAAAATGTACGGAAAAAGAAGATCCTTTGTCGTTCGAAATGTCGTTCGAACTGAGGTTCACATTCAATAACATCCTTAAAAGCACATACACTGAAAGCAGAGGTGAGAAATTTGATGAAATTTTAATGAGCTTATGTTTTATTATTATTGTTCATTTCAAAGTTGGTTGTAAAATTAAGAAAAAATATTTAGCTTAATCTCGATTTTTGCAAGCACAGAGCAAGAAACTTTTCGAGCACCATAATGAGTTTGAAAAAAGAACACGCGATCATTAAAATGCACAAATTCAACTTCTACCTTTTTACGCTTCTTGAATGCTGTTACAAGTAAAAATTTGTGAAACACAAAATAACAACGCTTCTTAAGCAAGTGAATCTGTTTGTCTTGCGAATCGCCAGGCTTTAAGCTGATCAGAGACTATAATTGAATAGATTGATTAAGAAATGATTTATGCAACAATGTAAATGCTGTTACAGTCAAGGAAAGAAAAAAATTTACATTATTAGGTAAAAGAAATACATTTTTTACCATTTCTTTTACCTAACAATGTAAACTTTTCTCTTTCCTTGAGTGTAGATACACCATTTCTTAATAAACCTATCCAATTGAGAAAATATTTCTTTATTCATAAGTTATTGTTTGATTTACTGTGTATGGCAACTTTTCGTCATGGTGAATATCGATTTCGAGAACTCATAATTTAATGCAGCTTAAAAATGTATCGAAAAATGTTCTCAAATAAAATGAAAATTGGTTGCCATTGAAACTGTAGCTTTAAAAATTGCAACGCATTAATATTATAATAAAAAGAAATTTGATAAATTCAAAAGCATTTAAAAGCGAAAGAATGAATTAAATGCGAGAAAGAGAATGCAACTCACCAAAGCGTGGGATAGATTTTCTTTTGAGCCAAATCGCCCTTTGAAAGTAGAAAACGATTTGTGAATTTGTTGATCGCAGTGAAATGAGAGACTTACTGAGGCTCCGAACACAACCAAAATATTTCTTGTGTTCTCGTTCATGTCTAGAAAACAGCAAGATTCACGAACAATTAGATTGCCTTTTTCTAAGGCGGATAATTCGCTTGTTTCTTCACTTATTTCTTCACTCATATTTACGAAATAAGAATAGACAAAATAATGTGAATCTGAGCAAATTGTTGCTGCTTTTTAAACTCGAAGCGTTTGCAAAAACGTACGCGAAAAGCAGCCGCGAAATCGCTTCACTTTATTGGCTGATCTTTTCAATGCTTGAGAACAGTTAGGACAAAGCGAGGTTCCTTTAATCGCTGTTAAGTACAAATACTTACTTTCTCTCTTCCTTTTTTAACTTAATCACATCATTGTTAATGATATAAGAAAATCTCGGCGAGAGCTGTGATAAGTTTCTTATCAAAACTGCTCAAATCAAACAGCAGACATTGAGCACACTGAATGGCACTCATACAAGTATTTTAATCCATATCTCGGTTATCGACGCGATCATTTTGAAAAACTTATTTTTAACTCGATTTTTTAAATTAAAATAAACAAACGGCTGATGAAAATAAGAGCACAATTGACTCAGCGCAAGTATTTATGACATTGATTGTCGTAACGCATTGAATTGATCGACTGCAATTGTTTTGACTAATAAGAAAATTTTTTACGTTAATTTTACGTTACTTTTTCGCAAAATGAAAAAGGAACACTAAAAAGGGTTCGTAAAAAAAATGTAACTCAGTTTCATAGCTTCCTGTTAATATTTTACGAATTAAAATCATTCGACTTTCGTAATTTAGTGTCCTTCGAGCACGTAAATTACGTTTTTCAAATGCTTTTAAATTACACCGAACAAGTGAAACGCTTAGACAATGGAAAAGAGTCAAACATTATTATTGAGTACCTTTCTCCATCATCACGACATTAACTGACAGGTAGAGATGTACTCCTCAATGAAATAAACAGTGAACTGAATGAAGTGGAGCTTAAATAGCTTATGAAGCTTAAATATTAAACAAGATTTTTAAAGTTTTCCACTTCGCAAAAAGTGTTAACGTTTTTTGAGACAGAGTGCGAGTAAAATTTGAAGTGAAAAAAGTCGAAGCGTCGAAACGCATTATTTCTCTAAAGCCATCCTCAAAGCAAAACGATAGAATTAACAGGAACGGGCGAATTCAATTTGAGAGGTGCTTTAGAATCCGGCGAAAAGCCTTTCTTTCACTTCCTTTTCACTTTTCAAACGCAAACAAAATATTAAATTTATCGAATTCCTTGAAAATGCAGCTAATTAGAAATGTAAAATTAACGGTTGTTGGTACAAATAGCATTCACTTCTAATTAAAGCTGATTTTTCTCAATCATAATTACGGTTTACAGCGATTTTCAAACAGAGCACATCTTGAATACTTCACTAAACTCTCTCTAACAAGCTTTAAAGCAAAAAAATAATGAAAATTGTCATTAAAAAGCTTTCAGTCAAAGTATTTCGACAACTCTTTGATTCTTGTTGTTTAATGACAAAAACGATGTCAAACAATAGAACTTTTTAAACAGTAAACAAATAAACAAGCAAAAATAGCGTAAATCACTCACCCGTTGAAAACAGATTTCGTTCTCAGCACTTTTCGAAAGCGATTTTCTCTTTCCTCTTTCTTCAATGGCTAAGGCGAAAATGAAATGAGGAAAATTACCTTCGCTTCGTCTATTTAAATTCGCAGAGAAAATTTCTTCGCTTTTCGCTGTTGAAATCGTGCGAAGATTAGAATTTTGCGTTAATATTGTTTTCATTTATCACTAAATATCTAAAAAAAACAAACACAAAATTGAATTTTTTCGCAACTGTTTCATTCTCGTAGATTTCGAACAGCTTAATAATGGTTACCAAAATCATATCACGTGAATAACACGTAGTTAACTAATACACAAATGTATACCTTAATCGTGAAAATATCGAAACTCGTGTTTTCGAAGCTTCGCAAATTTTTTTTTTTTACAGATTTAATTGTCCTAAGCATCTAAGCTCATCGCGAAAAATTCAGCGATTAAAATTTTCGCCTTCTCGAAAACGCATTTCTCGAAGCTTTCACAAAATTTTGCTACGCTTACGTTTGTTTACGCTTGCCTACCTATTAAATTCAATCAACATACATACAGAGCATCGTCATTGAGATGAACAAGTTACATTCGTGCTAGTTAATGAGTATTTCAAAAATAGAAAGTCTCGATTATTTCAAATCATTCATTTAATTCAATTTTTCCTTATGTTACCACTGAAAGTAAAAATTTAATAAAAGTTTTTCCCCTCAGACATTTATGTATCAGCCAGTACTTACCAAAATTCGAAGCTCAAGTGATAGGAAAACGTATGCAAAAACTTGTGATCGATTTACAAAAATGTCTAAACCAATCAGTTACGATGCTCATGTCGAAACAGCTGTTGAAATTACATTGACAAGCTTCATTGCAACAAATAAAGGCAAATAAAATGTGAAAATGCAAATCTAAAGGCAAATAAAGTAAAAAGCGAAGTTTGAATGGTTTGAAATATCAAGTTAACAAGTTTGGTGAAAGCAAACTCGAAATAAGAGTGATAAAAATATAAAAATGTCATCTACAGGGTGTAACTTTCAAGATGTCCACTATATTTTTTAATAACTTTTCAACGATTCAATCAAAACGATTGAAAATTCATCTGATTGTTCAGTAATATTGGTCAAACAAGATGAGCCATAAAAGAGAAAAAA